>JAYXIM010041161.1:0-217049 GCA_037575425.1 Anastrepha fraterculus | reverse complement strand
GTGGGTACCATAATCGTTTTATGCTCCAAGTTTTCGGAAGATACATATGTATCGCTATTTACTTGCGCTGGCGTTTGCCTGGATGAATAGGCAGAACTGAATCGATTTCCATCCATGCCTCAAAAAAGTTCGCAAATCGCTCATTTCATTAGGCTGTTATAAAAATCGTAGTAGTTCCACCATTTTTTCGTGATTTCAATAGACTTCTGGCAACCACATTTCATGCACTTTTGGCGTGAGCTCAGCTGAAAACTGCGATTTCTAAGATGATGTTGGTTACTTTTTCCCTCACAGTGTTGAACATTTTCCCCATTTAAAAAATTGTTGTCGTCCATTCGTTATATGTAGAAATTTTGCAATGCCACTAAGGAATAAAATTACCAAAAATCAACGGTAATTTTGAGCCGCTTTATACTTGCACTTTATTAAAATTGTATGGGCTATGTTCCATACATTTTTTAGAACTCTGGTTGAAAATTGTGAAATTTTGATGAAAATTTGTCAAATTTTCATAAATTTAGTACAAAGCTGACCATTTTGACTTATACGGTATTTAAAATAGAATGATCTATAGTTTAATAAAATTTTAATGGAAATTGAAAGAACAGAAAAAGAGTAATCAAAACTGGTAAAAATGTTGAGGTGATATCGTTTTTTCGTAAGTGAAGGGTTTTCCAATAACGGGTGTTAGGTGTTTAACAGCAGAGATGGTTAACGATTTTTTATGGCCGGAATTGGATGGCGCTACGTGCCACACAAGCAACGAAATCATTGATTTTTTACGGGAAAAGTTTCCGGACCGTGTTATCTCTCAAGAGGTGATCACAATAGGCCACAGAGATCTTGTGATTTAACACCTTGTTACTTTTTTCTTTGGGGCCACGTTAAAGAGAAGGTCTACCCCAACAGCCCAGGGTCGATTCAAGGCCTCAAAGATGGAATTCGTGAAGCTATCGAGGACATAGGACAGCCACTTTGCAATTCGGTTATGGAGAATTTCATGAAAAGGATATTGTCCTGTAAGCGTGGTCGTGGGGGTCATTTGCCTGATGTTATTTTCCACTATTCACGGCATATTTTCCTTTTTATAATGAAATAAACATTCGATCATTTATATATATATTAAAAAATAGCATTTTCCTTTGAATATCAAAATAATACCTCTTATTGGAAAACTCTTTATTTTCTTCGAAGGTTAAATGGGAAAAAAATTATATTTGGCAACATTGGTTGCTACACCACAATGCTTCTTATAAATCAACGATAAACTTTCAAAGCATCTTTTTGTTCTTCAAATTCAAATAACACCCTGTGCCTAAAAAGCTTTTGTCACAAACTTTACACCAATTACCACCGCCTACGCATTTTTCCCCCCAAACAGCGCCATCTGTTGGGAAATAAGCGCATCAGAATTATCCTATGCGCAAACCTAAAAGCTTTCGAAAGCTACTAAAAGTCGGCGGAGTAGCTTTTCAAACCACTTGGAAAACACAAAATGGAGATGTGTGTCTTTAGAACCCGTCCTGAGCTTTGTAAAGTAATGCATGCATATTTACACATGCATAAGCACATGTGTAGATTTTTCGAATCCTATTAATACAACTACAATGACTTGGTGTAGCTTAGAATAGTAACAGAAGAAAGGGACCACATTATAACCTTTTGCAAAGCACTTTAATGGAGTATGTGCGTATAATGAGGCGCATTACTATCAAACAAACAAAAAATTGGTACTGTTTTTCCATCAGAATTATAAAACAGAACGCAGACGAAGTAGCTCTCTGAACTCTTATGTGAATATACTTAGTAATAGCCAGACAGCAGTAATAGGTGCGAGGACAAATTTGCTTTTTGTATGGCATCGGAAAACCAAGATAGACTAATTTTTTGCTGAGAGTGGTATAATTATCTACTGGGTGCCGAATACAAGTCAATAGAAGTAAATGAGGATACCGATTAGTTGGCCGAAAACTGCGCAAATACATCAGCATGCATGTCGCATATCTTCCTGTCCTGTTTAAGCATACTTAGAACTGAGCTGGACACAGCGATGTTATGGAAGGCGTATGGCTTGAAGGATGCATTAACTACTTAAACATTGAGCACAAAAGCTATGTTAACAAAAAGACTTTTCACCTCGCTACGATGAAGTTTTTCTTGAGAGAGTTTTTCGGGAAAAAAAATCACACAAAAATATCATACAAAAATTTGTAAATTTAAATGACATTCAACTGAGATATCAACTAAGAATAGAGCTGTAAGTCTAGGTTAGATAATGGTTAATGGTGGTATAATGGTTTCCCAGGAAAGTGGGCCCATTTGGACGAAGAATTTTAGTTCACTCTTTGTAATATCATTGCAAGGGAAAGAGGCGAAGGAACTCGATAGGCTGAGAGCCGAGAGAGCCCTCTTGGTAAGGGAGGAAAGAGGAGGGGGTTTAGTATTTGTGGATTACGAACGGTGACTAATTTGCTGTTCTGTTAACCGCTTTATGCTGCTGATGAAATTCATCAAAGTATTAAGAACTGCTATATCAGCAGGCGTTGGAAAGAATTGAGAATCAAGATGCTCAAAACTTAGTACCACCAGAGCGAGGTAGCTAAGGAGAAGGTGTTGAGATGATTTCACCTCATCCGCCATACAGCTCACGTAAACAGGACTAGAAGTAATTCCAAGTCTCACGGCATGCAAACCTCCCGGATAGTGCACCGTAAAGACACTAATGAAGTTTGAGACCTGAGGTATTGTCATCCTCAGAATATTCCTTGAACGCTTCCGACACACACGTGGCGAGAAGCGCCAACGCTCGCTGAGTTGACGCAAAGCCCATCGTTTCAGGAGTAGAGAGCAGGTTGCCATAGGAATCCCGATTCCCCTTTTTTCGCGGAGAAACTACCTCACAGGTCCCTTGTCTGGCCAGCTCGTCCGCTTCGCAGTTTCCCGCAATGTCGCGTTGACCAGGTTCTCAGATTAACCTTATGACCCTTATGTCAAACAATCCGTATGCGGTCGAAAGCAAAACCAGTCATTCCCTGTTCAGTTTCGAGTGCACCATAATTGAGCCTAGTGCGCTAATTGCCGCTTGGCCATGGGAGTAATTCTTTTAACAGTTATTACGCAAGTGAGTAGCCAATCAACTGCTTCTTTGATTGCGGCTACCTCTGCTTGGAACACACTACAGTGATCCAGTGACCTGACCATCCGTCCAACTTCGAGCCATCCGTGAAGAGGTTCGCCCAGCCTTGTCCCCCAAGTGTTGCACCTAGCCCACTCCTCGCTTCATGGAATATAGGTGGAGAAAGTAAGTCTAGCGCTCTAATCAATATCTACCCTATTTTTATTCCTGCTCATCCTAAATACTGCTCAGAAATTTTCAAAGTTATTAAACTTGAAATGCTCTCAAAAAATAATTTCTGTTTTTAAATTAAACACTTTTTAACATTAAATTACTATTTTTTTACTCATCACATTACTACGGCGGCCGCCGCAGTCGAATGGGTTGCTGCGTGACTACCATTTGCAATTCACAGAGAGAGCGTCGGTTCGAATCTCGATGAAACACCAAAATTAAGAAAAACATTTAGCGGTCGCCCCTCGGCAGGCAATGGCAAACCTCCGAGTGTATTTCTGGCATTAAAAAGCTTCTCATAAAAATATTTGCCGTTCGGAGTCGGGCTAAAAACACTGTAGGTCCCTCCATTTGTGGAACAACATCAAGACACACACCACAAATAGGAGGAGGAGCTCTGCCAAACACCCGAAAAGGGTGTACGCTCCAATTATATATACCTATGGTATATATATACATTACACATTAATAAAATTCTTCATTGAAACTCGAAAACAGCAACTCTTTATCCTCTTTTGAGGTACTTATTTTTTCACTGTCAGCTATTTAATTTTAAAATTAATTCTCCAGTTCATGTTGAGTTCCAAAATTTTTTCACTTTTTCACTTTGTCACTTTGCTTTCTGTAGTTCATAAAAACGCGTACGGCCTACACAGCGCTGATTTGCATTTTTCTAGCAGTGCTACGGACGATATGGTGCCACACATAAAAGCCTGCATGTATGCGCTTGGCAGCAAAGGTTTCTTTCGTCTCATCTCTCCACGGGCCTTATGGAGATGCACCCATTTCCGTGCATGCAAATGTCAACGTTAAGAGCCTTAAACTATTTACAGCTTTTTGAAATTGTACGCTGCCTAGCACAAGCGAGTACAAAGCTACCTAACACTTACGCCCCCAAACGTGGCAAGCACTTACTTTATTTGGTATGAATTTAGGCGCTGCCCACATACCCTATAGGAAAATTAACTAATAATTCATATTAAATAATTATAAGTTAATTCATAGTTTTTAATGATCTGACGTCAGCCATCTCTCTCTGCCTTTACAACTAGTTGGTGTTCCTTTCAACTAATTGGTGTTGGCACTTAGCGCAGTTTTTCGTGCGTTAAGCGTAAAGTGTTTATATTTGGCGGCTGTCATACCTTTCCTCTGAAGTGTAGTCAAGGAGAATTACATTTATGTGGCAGTCGTAAAATATTGATTCGAAAGCTTGTTTCAGAATTAATTTTTTATAACAAAATAAAATACAGAATTGGGCCTCCTAGCATTTGGAATTCGAAGTATCGAGTGTTTTGACTGTGGCAGCTAAAATGCCATCTGTGAGTTGTCAAAAATTTTGTTTCTGGTTATACATTTGTAAAATGGGTAGCTTGACGCTTGAAAAAAGTTGGGAAATATTAAAATCATTTTAATCAAATTGGTGTTAGTTAAAGATGAGAACTTTTACTGAAAAATTATCTATTCAGATGAAGCTCATTTCCACTTCCACGACACTGCTAACAAACAGTACTATCGTCATAGATCGTTAAAAAATTCACATGTCATTATGAAGATCGAGTAACGATTTGGTGCAGATTTGGGACCTGTGATATCAGTGAAACATTTCTCTTTGGAAAATGTTAATTAATTTTTTTCTCTCCAAATTGAGAAGGATAAAATAGAAAATATTCGTTGTCAACAGCACGGCGCTATGTACCACACTGCCAACCTTACTTTCCACATTTTGCGGACTGCCTGCGAAAATCGTATAATAAGCCTAAGCGTTGATGTCAATTGATTACTTAAAAGCTGTAATTTGTTCCATTGGACTATTTTTTCATGGAACTCCATTAAAGACAAATTTATTTATTAAGTAGTAGGATTTTTTTTTAATTTTGATAATTTTTTTTTAAACTCAAGTTACAGAATAGGGATAAATGTTATCGTATAGAAACGATTGAAGAGTTCAAATATGAAATCGAAGTGCCCATTAATGAGATAAGTGCCGAAATTGGTGAAAATTTAATGAAAAATTAAGGCGACAAAATTGATTGTTAATCCAACCGGGAAAATCGTTTGAGAGAAATTCTGTTATATGTCTAATGCCAAAGTTTTATTTTTACAACAAAAAAAAATATTTAAAAAGTTTATACGTCTTTTATTTATGTATAGCCGAAATAAATTCCAAGCGCTAAATGAACAACATTTTTAAGCCATTTCAGTTTATTATATTTTATTAAATACTTTAAAAGTTTACCGTTACTGCTTCATTAGGTGCAAGTTTATCACGATTTCTGCTTTTAGAATTAGAAAAATTTAGTTGGGAAATTATAAAAATGATTATATTTTAAATCTACCGCTAAAATATTTCAGTTTAAAAATACCTGCAGGAATCCAGTTTTTTATAAATAAAATTAGTTTTTAAAAATATTTTTTTTTTTCAAAACACCACTTTACGGGATAGAAGAGTTCAAACTTAAAAGGTCTGCATAAATTTTTTTATTAAAATTTTATTAACGGAAAATAATGAGATTTTTGGAGGAACTTTCAAATCGATTGAGCCCACGTAAATCTGAATATTTTTGCGCAATATTTTGAGAGTGCCGATTTTTTTGTGTGAAGAATGAGTTATGCGCTCTTAAACCATAAATCGATTAAAATTCTGTATGTGGCTTATTCTTGTCGCTTCATGTCGTACTGGATATAAAATTTTCAATAGAAATGATGAAATGAACAAAAATATAATAAACTGGATTAAAAGTGAAAGGAAGAAGAAAGGAAAGAAAGAATTTTTATTTCTTTTTTTTTTTTTTGAACCCAGAACTAGCTGGAACTGAATTCCATAGTATGATATGTTTGATCAACAAAGAAACAGATATTCCTACAGAGATATCATCCCCCTCACTCATCTCTTTGTGCGTGCGCATGTGTGTAGATTAGCTAGCAACAGAAAGTGCACGCACTCACCAGCCACTTGCCACAAGCCACTCTCGGTTGTACACAGACAAGTGCAGCGTCAGCTCGTTTTAGCCTTCACCTGCCAACTTCCGGTTTTGCTTTGAAGTGTGTCTGCACTCAATGAGTCTAAAGTGTGCCTAAAATAAAAGCAACAACACAAAGGACATAAATAACACGAACAACAGTAAATAGAGCTAAAAATGATATTGCTTTGCATGCACCCCTTTTGGAATGTATTTTTTCTTAGTTGACCCCTTTTTTGTTGCTATCTTTACTGCTATTACCCCAACATGTGGCTCATTGCAATTCCGTTGGCCTTTTAGGTGGTGCGGAAATGTTAAAGGAGAAGACTACTTTTTTATAATTTGTATGCAACAAACTTTTCTTTAGCCCACAAACTGTCTGTCATGGTTGCAAGTAAACTAGTTTTGTTGTTGGTTGCATGTGGATGTGTGTACTGTATTTGGGCATCTCATCAACTGGTGATGTTAGTCATAGAGTGGTTTTAGCAAGAATGTCTTTTTTAATTCAAATTAAATGCATTTTTTATTTGATTCAATTGGGATTAATTTAATTATTTTTCATTACCATTTGTGGCTTGTAGAGCATATTTACAATTATTAATGATAGATGATATTTTCAAAATGAACTCTGCGTAGATGCTTTTGTTGAGATCTTCAATGGCATTCAGGGGCATAACTGGAGCGCTAGCTCGGTTAATTCGCGCCTGTAATTAGCTTATTCATACTCGTATAAACCCCGTCTTTGAGTTGGCGCTATAGAAAATCGGTCAAAGGCATTCAATTGGCACTGCAGAGCACTCTGTAAAATTATACTTAATGAAAATTTCGTTCATTATTTTCTTGGTTGCTTGGCACCATCTGTTTGAATCAAATATCTGCAATATCTATACCAACAACTGTAGTAACATTGATAACATACAACTTGCTAGAGATCGTGTGGATTTTCGCCATAGAAAAAATTTCGTACATTTGTTACGTGGGAGAAAAGCAACAAAGCAAACGATTTTTGAAACACTTTAACTGGCATTATATCAAAACTGAATGGACTACAAAACTGCTTGCCTAGAATTTCTCTAGAAATTGTGATTAAATGAGTTTTAAAATTTTATTGAAGATACGTTGAAGTACGTTGGTTTTTGTTCTAGTATAAACTAAATTGAAAAAATTAAAAAAAAAAAAAAATGAATTAAAAAATAATTAAATAGCCACAAATTTGCCATATATCACGCTGCTATTAATGCAAAATTTTGTCTTCTGAGATGCTTTTCCTTAATACCGAAATTTTTCAGTGGAATGGCAATGGTACAAACTGGCTATATGCCTTTTATCCAGCCAGTCGACTCACATGTGCTCAGGCTCTATTAGACCAATATAATAGTGGAATGGGAAATATCCAAGATTTTGTGATAAATATTTTAAAACAATTTTTTCCAATTTTTTGTTTTTTGTGGATTTTAGTTATTTTTGTACGGCTCTCGAGCGATTTCGACCCTATTTTAGTTTTGTTTTTTGTCTGATTACTCCATTGAGAACCATAGGCTTCTCCAACGCACGCGGTTAGATGCTATCGTCTTAGCATTGTCCCAACTTGTGTTTATGGAGAATAAGTCATGCAGGAGGGATCTTTTCCAGGTATTCTTTAGTCGGCCACGGCTTCTGCTTCCTCGATTATTCCAATCTAGTGTCATTCTTGTGATGCTTTGAGGCCGTTTTCTAAGATCGTGGCTCATCCGACTCCATTTCCTGCGTGTTAACTGGCGTGAGACGGGCTCCTCCTTGGTTTTTCTCCAGAGCTCTTCATTACTTATTATGTTGGGCCCTATTTTAGTAAACTGTAAACTTTCTGCATCACATCTGTTAAAAGAGACGACATCCCACTATAACAATTGTCAAAACGAAGCACTAAGCTAATAAAAAAGCTCAAACTTGAAAGACTGGTACAATTTTTAGATGAATTTTCAAAGAGAGAATTTTTCTATTCACAGAGAATGTTTCTATTATATTTCCTAATTTTTATAACAAGCGTGTGTTCTCATATAATTAACTGCTATATATTTATCCCACTTCATTAATAACGCTTACCTTTCTTATAAAATTTCAATAAAAGCCAAGCAATGATAATTTTGTTTTCCTTACGGCAATGCGATGGCTTGAATTTTGAGCCGCTTAAAACTGTAATTTTACATTTTATTGTAAAGTGTGAGTTTGAATTTGCTAGAAAATCCTCTTGATTCTTTATTACATTTTTTTCTTGACGCACAACACCGTCTCCATATAATAAATCTATGAAATGTTTTCTTAAATGGAGAAAATACGCATCACCGTCAGAAAAAAGATGATCTAAAATCAATGAGAATTTTGAGCCACTTCAAATTGAGTGACCCATAAAATTACATACTCAAAAATTCTTAAATTTTATTTAAGCCTCTGTTGGGCACCTGAGTCTGGCCGGACTTTTTCGACTTGGGACATGAATTTAACATATTTCTATTATAGCTAACGACTTGAGCTGCCAGATAGCTTCCTAAAATTTAATTTTGGACCCTCAAAGAGGACGAAAAAAAGGCCAGACCCGGGTGCCCAACCGAAGTTTTTAAAAAAGGTGTCCATCGAAGGTTACATATTGAAGGAAATGAATGAATTTATGGAGGAAAGATGAATTTTTTAACATTTCAAACAACGTTTGAAACTTGGATTCATATGCTATTTCTTATAGAATGCACTATAATTTTCTAGAAATAAATAGTCAAATCTTATCAAAATGTAGAGGTGATAAACTTTTTTCGTGGGCTGTGCATTGCATTTGATATCAATAAAGTTATTGACACCACACCCACCTTTCATATAAACGAAACGTGTATTTCCAACCATCCGACTGGCTGCGCAACGAACAACTCGATTACAAACTGGACTATGTTAATGCATTCTGAGAAAAAATTAAAAATTTTAGCTATTTAATGACTGTTTTTTTATTTAAAATTAGCTTCATTCATCATCGTAATTTTCATCAAGAACAACGCAATCATTCCAGCGACGCTCTAAAATTTCAATGTCACTTTTGTAGAACGATTTATCTTTTGTTTCAGCGATTATTCGATCGAAATTTCTTACCGGCGAGCATTTTTTTTAGGTCTGCAAACAACCAGTAGTCGCTGGGCTCCAAATCTGGCGAATACAGGATTCGAAGTTCATTAATATTATTATTTATTAAACAAAGAATAAAAAAATTAATATACTTTTTTGGTGTTGTTATAAAATTTCATTAATTTTTAAAGAAGGTGTTTTTATAGAAACCTTAAAATTTAATGTTTCTCTGTAATATTAATCAGTTCTTGTTTAACACTTAAATATTTTAACACTTTATATATTTTTATAAAAGAAGTTTAACATAATTTTCAAAGGTTTTTTATGTATGTTTAAATAAAAAAAAATTTATTTCATTTTTAAGTATTTTTTTTTATAGAAATCTTTTCAAAAAATATTTTTTCTATAATATTAATATATATTTTTATAAAAAACTTTAACATATTTTTTAAATATTTTATAGACATTATATATTTCAGGAATTTTTTTAAATAAACTTTGTTATGAAAAAAAACACATTTTTTTTTAAATCTCTCTTATCTACCTGCCGTATAAGGAATTTTTCTTCAAGTATTTTTTTTTTAAACTTTTTTATAAAAAAAAAAACTTTTTATGAAAAAAAAAACAATTTTTTTAAGAAATTTCTCATATTTATATTCAGTTTAATGAAAGCATTGATAAATATTCCAACTAAATGAAATTCCTCCAATAAGCTGTGCTCCAAATATTGCTGCGGAAGAGCCTAAAGAAACCATTTAAATAAAAGCTACACAGAAAATTTAATCTCCGGTGGCTAACCTGCTGAGCAAAAGAAAACATACTTTTATAGCACACAAACACACATACAAATCAAGCAAATGAACAGAAGTATATTAAAATAAATACCGGCACATGTCAACTTCCGCTCCCATATATAGACTCACACACCCACTCAAATGCATACACATACATATATAAGCATATAAATAAATGGAAAAGCACATATTCATGCTTAAATTCTTAATACCTTTATGACCACGTAGGAATACGAGTAGCACTGCGTGTCTTTTTCCTTTAAAATAATTTTCATAACTGCTAAATACCAGAGTAAGTAGCTGCCAGTGCTTGCGTATACGAGTACTTACACATACATATAAGTAGTTACTTCCCATTCAACCCAGCTTCTAAAAGTCCTTTGAGTAGAGCTGTTAAGACCTGTTCAACGCACAAGCAGACAAACAACAAATACCGAGTTGTGTGGCGTTTCATGTGATGAGCTAAGCGTTTGAATGAGTAAAGGATAAAAGGATATTTAAAAGTGAAGCGCCTGCTTATGAGCTAAATTGTTAAGCGGATTGGGTGTATGAGCAGAATGGTGGGATATATAAAACCTTAGGAATTCTGTTTGAGTTGAAACCGCAAGTGACAGGGAGTATATGAAAAAGATTATAAGGCAGCTATCAGTTTGCTGCGAGTTTAAAACGACTGCCAACTTTATGTAATATAATATCATATGTACATTTTGTTAGTACTGCCGCATATCTTTAATAGTTTGCATACATATATACATATACACCTGAACCTTTTATCTGATAGAAATTGTTTCAAGAGCTGTAACGTAGAAGCTTTTTACGAGCTGAAGCCAGCTAACCAAGTGCCAAATATTTCTTTACAGATTAATTATATCGCACTTCAACAATTTTTGAAACGTATAGACTTTTTAAATATTAATTAATAATAATAAATAGAATAATAATTTATAGAAATATAATATATTAAAATGAATACATTCACAAAAAATTTGATTATTCTGACAGGGTTTAAAGTTATCACCTGATACATTCGAGTGAAAATCGATTTTTTTTTTCTTTTTAAATTGAGTTTGGTTTTAATATTTTATTCCAAAACCGGTTGTAAAAAGTTATTCGGAAGTGCATAAGCTCGAAAACTTGGTTTTTTCTTACAGCGGTCACCTCGGCAGCCAATGACAAATCTCCGCGTGAATTTCTGCCATGAAAAACTCTCCATAACAAAAAAAAATGTTTCTTGAATATTTTAATTAAAAACGCATATTTTTTCTCAAAAGTTAAAGAAAAATGAAAAAAGGAGTATTATTTAATTTTAATCAAACATTAAAAAAAAATATTTCGAATTTTTTGTTTCCTGATTAATATGTGCATTTTGTCTAAAAACTACTGGAAATTGTTGAATAAAACGCAAAAAAATGTTTAATCATCAAAATATATTTTGCGGCCTTCAAATACCAACGATTAGTCTAGTCATCAAAGCACCTTTTAAACGCGTTTGAAGAGATCTTCTTCAGCTCCTTCAGCGAATGCTCTTTAAAAGCCTCTATCAACTCAAAGCGACGTCCGCAGAGTGGCAATTTAAGTTTTTAGAATAGGAAAAAGTCACAGGGGGCTAAATCCGGTGAATACGGTGGTTGTTCGATGATATTTGTCGAGTTTTTGGTCAAAAAGTGCTCACAATATGAACCTTGTAAGACGGTGCGTTATCATGGTGCAAGATCTATGAGTTTTCTTTCCACAAATTGTTCCGTTTCCTAGACACATTTTCTCTTAAACGGCGCATAACTTTCAAATAATATTCTTCATTTACCGTATGACCATTTGTAATGAATTCCGAGTGCACAACACCAGGACAATCAAAGAAAACGAGTAGCATGACTTTCATTTTAGACCGACTTTAACGTGGTTTTTTGAGTTTCGGCTCATGTGGATAGCGCCATTCAGCCGCCTATTGACTGGTTTGTATGTCAGGCACGTCTCATCACCTGTTATGTTGCGCTGGATAAACATTGGGTCCGAATTCGCTTGCTCAAGCATGTGTTCAGCCACCTCCTTTGGAGCGAGTCGAACAGCCACGCGTCTCACGCCAAATTGATGGTGTAAAATGTTGCAAAGTGATTCGTGAGACAAGTTAAGGTCACGAGCTACCGCCCTCAAACTTGAATGATGGTTTCCCAGCACCATCTCCTTGACTTTGTCGACGTTTTCATCCGTTGAAACGTCTTCAATGGGCGACCAGATTGTGGAAAGTCTTTCACGATTTTTCTGCCCTCTGTATAAGTGTTTATACCACTCGTGGACCCGTGTTTTTGATAAAGCACTAGCATAACTCGCCATAGGCTTTTTGCAATATTTTCATTGATACGGCACCCGAAATCCCGTTCAAAACACAAAATTTAAGATAAATTACACTGTGTGACAAAAAAAAAACAAATTAAATATACTTTTATGGAGACCTAGCACAACTTATGGAAATAGAAAAACTAAACAAAATGGTATAGGAGAAATTTCCAATACACCCCCAAAATCTCGTTTTATGGCCATAAAACCGTTTTTCAGTAGGTTGATGTGAAGAATCACTCCTAACTTCTCCAATTTCCATCCGATTTCGAATTTGTTTTTTTAGTTCGAAAGAACAAAAACAAGCCTTTTTGACAGTGTGTTGACAATTTTTCTGAAATGACAACTGACGAGACTGTAGACGGAAGTATTTGGAATTTTCTTATTTTTTCTCTATTTTTTCAACTTTGACATAATTTTTTCGATATTATCCGATATTGAGGATTTTTTTTAGTACACTACTGTTGTAATAATTTTAATTTTGCGTCGAATGAGCTATATTTGACTGTAATTGATTAAAAATTAATAGAAATGTGTGAGTTTTAAGATTTTTTTTTTTTTTTTACTAATTTGGTATGTAGGCATCACAGCATGAAAATGATAACAAGTGTAATTATAAACACATAATATTTATTGGAGTATTGTGCAGTGCAGCATTGTACGGTATGGTACGGTGCGGTACGGTGCAGTACACAACGGAACTGGTTCCAAACTTAAAAATGCATTGGAAACGGCCCTTTGGAGTTTAGTATGGTACGGTACATTTGTCATTCTCTTCATCAGTTTTGAATACTTCTCTGTAAGAAATTCGATCATCATCATTCATCTGAAGTCGTCATCAACTAAATTCCATTGTTTAAATCGGGAAGCGAGCGTTTCAGATTGTCTTCCCGATAGAAGTAAATCACGAGAAAGATCCTGAAAATCTGAATTTGATACAATGTGTCATTCTGAAGACTTAGAACCAGACGGAAAGTACTCTTCATCATCAGGTTTATTGTTATCAGTTTGATCATCATCAGCAATGAGTTGAACTTCCTTCAGTTCCTGCAGTTGAGTCAATCATATCGTCCAAGACTACGGGGTTCTTAACAGTTGCAACATCAGCATACTTTATGTGCTTTCGAGCTTTATAATGATGACCGTTTACGTCCGTTTTATAAAAATAACAATCATCTGGTTTATGATAAGGCTGATGATGCCACATCATCGGAGAATATTGAGAAATTCGACTTTTCTGGCAACGTTTTGATTTATATCTCTTTAATTTCAATGAAACAAACAATACAACTTTGAATTTTTAATAAGGTTAAATTATAATAACAAACTTCTTTTGTCAATCAATGTACAGTGTGAACTTTGGTACACTTGGGAGCTTTTCCATATTGCCATTGGAAAAAAAATGTGCTATAATATGTCAGATATTTTCGTAAGTTCTAACCAGTTCTGTTGTATGCAGTACAGTGTACTCTTATGTATACATATATACTCCAATAAATATTATGTATCTATAATAACGCATCAAAACACGTCCTTATTCCCATTTAGCGTAAGTTATACCTACATACATACCAAATTAGAAAAAAAATAAAATAAAATCTTGAAACTCACTCAACTCTATTAATTTTAATTCAATTACAGTCAAATATAACTCATTTGACGCAAAATTAAATTTACTATAGCAGTAGTGTACTAAAAAAATCCTCAATAACGGGTAATATCGTAAAAATTATGTCAAAGTTGAAAAAATAGAGAAAAAATAAAAAAATTCCAAATACTTCCGTCTACAGTCTCGCAGTTGTCATTTCAGAAAAATTGTCAACACAATGTCAAAAATCGGATGGAAATTGGCGAAGTTAGGTGTGATTCTTCACATCAACCTACTGAAAAACGGTTTTATGGCCATAAAACGAGATTTTGTGTGTGTATTTTGGGTGTATTTTGGGTGTATTGGAAATTTCTCCTATACCATTTTTCTTAGTTTTTCAAAACCTACAAGTTGTACTAGGTCTCCATAAAAGTATAATTTCACTGTCGCACTGTGTTATTTGTTCGATATTTTTATCCATAATAAAAATCGTATCGGCCTTAACAACCGCGCTGTTAGTTCTGCCTTCTCCAAACTGGATAAAGAGGCAAAGCGAATAGGTCTGGTGGTGAACGAGGACCAAATGATGAAGTACCTCCTGTCTTCAAACAAACAGTCGGCGGACTCGCGTATCGGCGCCGACGTCACTGTAGACAGTTATAATTTCGAGGTTGTAAAAGACTTCGTTTATTTAGGAATCAGCATTAACACCGATAACAATGTCAGCCTTGAAATCCAACGTAGAATCTCTTTTGCCAACAAGAGCTACTTTGGACTAAGTAGGCAACTGAGCAGTAAAGTCTTCTCTCGACAAACAAAACTAACACTCTACAAGACTCTCATCATGCCCGTCCTAATGTATGGCGCAGAAGCTTGGACGATGACAACATCCGATGAAGCGACGTTTGGAGTGTTTGAAAGAAAGATTCTGCGTAAGATTTTTGGACCTTTGCACGTTGGCAACGGCGAATATCGCAGACGATGGATCGATGAGCTGTATGAGCTTTACGACGACATAGACATAGCGCAGCGAATAAAGATCCAGCGGCTACGTTGGCTGGGTCATGTCGTCCGAATGGTTACAAACAAAATTACAACAGTAGAGAAAAAATTAACTGAAAATCGACCCTGTCGTCTTAAGCGGTTAGGGGTAGTCAGAGGCTCGAAAAATGATGATTTTCAATAGTTTTTTTTTTTGCAAATCAATTGGTTTATTTTACAAAAATAAAAACATAGCATTAATTCATCATGTTTCGATTTGTCTTTAGCAAATTTAAAAAAAAAAAAATAATAATTGTAAAAGTTATCGCTGTTTGTGTGGCGCCCGTTTCTCCAGAAGTCCCTTGCGGTGATCATCACAAGTCCTTGGGGATTCATTTAAAATCAATCGGACAAGAGAAATTAGTTTCATTAATAGATAACGTTGTGACTGATCAAAGTTTAACAATATCCAGAGGGCCCGGAAATATTTTTCAGATTTTCGAGAAAAAAGCGACAATAAATTGTTAAAAAAAAATCAAAATTTTTGAAAAGGATGCTTCTATCAGGCACGAGATTTTTATGTTTTTGAAAAGCATTTCTAAGCGGTTTTTAAGCTACAGTTATCAATAGTTCAACAAACATAGTTTTGATAAAAACGTATTTAAAGTTTTGCGAACGCTCCCGAGCGCCCGAGCGCCCTTTGTTAATTGTTGAATAACTCGAAAAGTATTTGACGGATTCACTTTAAATTTTCAAACAATATTTTTAAGATATTATACTTTAAGAAAATATACAAAAGAACCCTTTTTTTAATTCTGACTACCTCTAACCCCTTAAATGAATATCAAATTCAAAAATACCATCTTAATCAGCAAAGATATATACTCCTGTGGGCAAAAAGTAAAGTGAATTTGGTTGTAAAATGAAAAATCTTTAATTATTCTCGTAAATCAATTTCTTCCCCTTCAAAAAAATCCCCTGTCGATGAAATACACTTATGCCAACGATTTTTCCAAACCCCGAAACATGCAAAATAGTCCATTTCCGGTATAGCCATCAGCACCTTCTTCGATTCAGCTTTTATCTCCTCAATCGACTCGAAACGCTTTCCCCGGAGTGGTCTCTTGAGTTTTGGGAATAGCCAGAGGTCACACGGAGCCAAATCAGGCGAATACGGTGGCTGCGGAACGATATGCGTGGAATTTTTGGCGAAATGGTCACGAAGAACGAGTGCAGTGTGAGACGGTGCATTATCGTGATGCAGAAACCAAGAGTTGTTGGCCTATAATTCTGGTCATTTTAGACGAATTGCTTCACGTAAACGACGCATAATGCTCAAATAATATTCCTTATTAACAGTTTGGCCAGGTGGAAAGAATTCATAGTGCACCACACCACGAAAATCGAAAAAAACTGTCATCACGACCTTTATTTTTGAACAACTTTGACGTGCTCTTTTCGGCCTGGTCTCGCCTTTAGCACGACATTCGCTTGATTGGTCGATTGTTTCAGGGTCGTAAGCATAAATCCAAGTCTCATCTCCCGTAATGATGCATTTGAGCTTGTCCTGTTAGTCTGAAAGCATTGTTTCACACACATCAACGCGACGACTTTTTTCCAAGAAATTGAGAGTTTTCGGTACCAAACGAGATTTGACTTTTCGTAGGCCCAAATGGTCTTTCAAAATGGTTTTCACAGATCCTTCTGATATTCCGATCATATCAGTAAGGTCTTTAACAGTCAACCGACGATTTATGAGCACTAACTCCTTCACTTTATTGACGTGTTGGTCATCTGCTGACGTCGATGGTCGTCCGGAGCGCTCCAAGTCATCAACACGTTCTCGACCCTCTTTGAAGTCTTTGTACCACTTATAAACATTTTTCTGCGACATGGTCGAATCACCAAATGCCTTCTGCATGCTAAACGTTTCCGCAGCCGAAATTTCATTCCGCAAATAAAATTTGATGCTACTTCTCTGCTCAATCAAATCAGACATTGTAAAAATCGAAAAATGCACTCTTGGTCGTTTGGTAAACACAAGCGTAAATATATTACTGATAATGACATTCACATGAAAGTTGGCCCAGATGTTATTAACAGTGCTGCCAACTCATGAAAAAAAAACTAGAGCGAAATTTTAATCCCGCGAAGTTTGACAAATAAATTCCCCTTACTTTTTGCCCACAGTAGTATAATATATTTCCTTGCTCTAGGCTATAGTTAGCTTTTGTATAAGAAGGTCAGTGAATTCGTGAGAAGCGCTTCAGTTCAACTAATCATATGGTGTAAATCTGCCTTATATATTGTATAGAGTTTTTTGTTATAACGTAGTTCGTCATATCGATGTCACACTGCACTGTTATACCATATGCTTAATATGCATAAGATATTTAATATTTCCATATTACTTACATGACGTTGAGTTAATAGCCGTGTAATTTTATTAATTAAAAGGAGTGTCTTCTCCACCTGAGAAAAAAATAAACATAAAAGTTACAAAAACAAAATTAGTAGCACATCTGTTGCTAAGAAGTCCCTCAAGTTGTACAACAAACATTTAATGCCAGAATGACTGTATATATGTACTTATATATTATATGTATATTTATTACTATTGGATTTGTATCTATGTATTTATATACAAAATTACATACATGTGTATGTTTATATGTATGGGTGTATACATAGAAACCTCAAGAAGTACTTACACTTTTCTCAATGCTTTCTGGTTATATAAAAAGCTTATGAGGATACGGTGGTCTAGAAATTTCAACAAATCGATTTTTTGTTTTTTCGATATTTCGAAAATATAACATAAGAATATACTGTGAAATTTTCATGCAGAAATGCCCAATATTATAGCTTCTATAGCCATTAACTAGGTAGAGAGCGGTCCGCGCGCTCCTGTACCTCAAACTTTAAACTCATTTATCTCGAAACGGCTGGTATTGTCAAAAAATAAAAAAAACTAGTCAACCGAATCGTCTGAAATTTTAAAATGTTATTCACAACATCCCGTACTAGAATCATATTATCGCATTAAAGGCGGGGGATCTTGACGAAAGTTTGCTAGGTAACGCAGCGATCGCCCGCGTTCTTTTTCCTCCTAAAGCGGGCGATATTAAGCGTTATCATGTCATACTCATCAAAAAATGTAGACTAAGAAAAGTTTATTTACAAGAAGAAATATTAAAAAAGAACTAAAAACTGCTTACAAAAACTGGTAAGCTACAGTGGAGATAAATCGTAGTACTACGACTCTCGCCTTTAACGTGTTATTATTTCAATTATTTCGTATTAAAAAACTGAAAAAACCCCGATTTTTAAAACGTATAATTCAAAACTGCGCCATTTTTTTTTTATTCTAGTACAGGAGATAGATACAATCATACTGATTTATAAATAATTTTTGGGTTTTTGTGTTTCAGATAAATAGAAGAGCCAAAATGGGCAACACCACCGTCCAGGTCCAATTTTTTGGGAGGGTCAACTTCAGTGCCATTTTTTAAATAAAAAAATATGTATTTGATTTTATTTTTATATGTAAAAGAAGTTAATTAAAACGCCTAAAAGATTTAAATATCGTTTTTTCATTTTTTTTATTATAAAAAAAATTCCTGAAAATACCCTAAATTTTCGAACTCTAGGCACACATGACAAAATTTTAGATTTTCATCCAATACTTCTTGAAGAATAAAATAATTATTTTAGCAAATAATGAAACAGTTGAAATCGGGCAGTTCCTTTAAGTCCTTTAAGGATTTCATTTATAACTTTAAGATTGTTTGAAATTAAATATTTTTTTTTAGATGTAATACATATTTCTTTATTATCACCTATCATCCTTTTTTTAGTGCATATTTCACCATAGGGACTCACAGATAGAAGTCTCACAGGTAAGAATGTATCCTTGGTAGTCTAATACGTATAATGCTGACACTCAAGCACTTGAATACCGTATTTATCTAGAAATGTCTGAACATGTAATGCTGAATGCTAAAAGCTCATGGTTATGGAAGGGTGTGCATGACTTTCCTTTCGGCAGTTCGAGTCATTTCGTCCTTTTTCTTTGACGAAGTTCAGTAGGAACATCAACTGTAAAAAATGCTCGCCGGTAAGAATTTTCCCTCGAAGAGGTTATCGCTGAAACTGAGGCCTATTCTGAGGCAAAAGATAAATCGTTCGTTCTACAAAAGTGGCATTGAAATGTTAGAGCGGCGCTAGAACGCTTGCGTTGTTCTTGATGGAAATTACGTTGACAGAGCTAATTTTGAACTAAAACACGAAACGTGTTTTCTTTGGACTTTTCAGCGCATGTGTTTTTTTGCATTATGCTCATACTATTTTTTAACAAATTTAGTTATCCATGATGATGAGCAGTGATTGATTAAAACTTAAAATTTTTCTTCAATTACTACATGACTGAACAAAACAAAGGCATTGCAAAGGCTTATGCTCACTTAATTAAGCCACATTATTTTTTTACAATATTCACAATATTTTTCATGCGTAATTTCTTCGCAGCCCGTTTCTCCAGAAGTCCCTTGCGGTGATCATCACAAATTCTTGGAGTTTTATCTAAAGACAATCGGACAAGGGAAATTAGTTTTATTAATAGATAACCTTGTGACTGATTGAAGTTTTTTTTTCAAAATTTGTCCTACTGGCGGCCTCAGGAAATATTTTTCAGATTTTCGAGAAAAAAAAACCAACAATAATTGTTTAAAAAAAATCAAAATTTAAAAAAAAAATCCTTTGATCAGGCACGAGTTCTTATGTTTTTCAAAAGCAGTGTAACTTTTATTGAAATCTACAAAGCGGCTTTTAATTCACAGTGATCACTAGTTCAAAAAATATAATTTTGAGAAAAACGCATTTAAAGTTTTGCTGCGCCCGAGCGCCCTTTGTTAATTGTTGAATAACTCGGAGAGTATTTATCGGATTCACTTCAAATTTTCGGCACAATATTTTCAAAATATTATGCTTTAAGAAAATATACCAAAAATTATATTATTATATAACAAAAACCTTCAAAAGCTCTGTTACAAGCCTTGTACAAAATTCACAAAAATTTAACAAATTTCCAAAAATTATTGTGAAAAACTAAAATATTTTTATTAAAATTCTTTAACAAAACTTCTGGGTATGCAGTTTTGTAGCGCAAGCAATTTAAAGTAAAAAAGCGAAAGTTTGAGGTCGCTCGAAAATCACATTGATTTTCGACAATTTTTTTCGCATACAATGCACATAATTTTCTTCCATATAAAGCACATTCTCGGAAGTCTGTTATAACTGTTATAACGACTGAAAATTACAATACACAATAACTTATCGAAACTAATTTCAAAATCAAATATTATTTTAAATATATGTTTGTGCTTACTTAGTAAGCAACTATCTTTTTTTTTGTTATATCCATCAGTGCTTGCATTTATTTACTTGTTCTTCTTGTCCCCATGTGCGACCTACATAAATAAAAGCATAGAAACAAGAATTTATGTACAATGCTTCCTCTTTCATAAAAGCTAAGGAAGTTGTAATAATCTGAATTCATTACAAATATCACTCTTAACATACATACGTTCATACATTTGAACTATGCATGCATCCTTAACTACTCCTCCATTGTATGCCTGCGCTTGTATTTACTCAGCAGTTGTTATTTACGCAATTGACTTCCGTGCTGCTTGTCGACCCTTTACAAGCATTTTCTATATAAATAGCCATAACTCCTTAATGCTTACCATATGCTCTAATAGCCATGGAATTATTTTTATAGCTGTATATCTAAATATGATCTAGATGGGAAATATACACATATATGTACATACGCATGTGACCCACAATACTCAGAGCCCCCAATTGCATGCTAGCCGATGCATATGTTATAAATGGCTGACTTAATCTTACTTATATACATATATGCATGTAAAAAGGTACAAATATTTATTTTTATATGATGACTAGTAATTATAACCTTTTTTTACTTGGTACAACAGTTAATTTCCTGAAACAAATAATCAATTTGTAGGACGACCTTCAATTGTCCTACTTTTAGAAGGTAATAATTGGTTCTCAATTCAAGAAAATTATGAGCTAATATAGTTTCCACACACACTTTTCATACAATAGTTTTAAAAGTATAGATAGAAAAAAATTATGTTGAATAATTGTTGACTTGATATGCTTTAAAATAAAAAAACAAAATTTTTTTTTCGATTTACGAGAAAATTCTCAAATTTATCTATATATTAATTTTCTTTCAATATAAAAAATATATATTTGCTCTGCCAATGAAAAAGCGTGGCATTAAAGCAATGTCTTTGATATGCCAAGTGTAACCAGGAAACGGAAAATGGAATGGGCTGCAAATATATAAATTTTGGAACAATGACTCCAAAATATGAAAAAAATGTAAGTCTCTCTCAAAAATTGCATTCAAATCCTTCCATAATTACGTCAAGTTTTATGCCTTCAAACCACGATAGATGGGTAGTACTCACGCGGAGAAAAAATGCTTGGGAAACCCGAGAGTTCAAAAGCTGAAAATCTCATTGAAACAGTTGATATCAAAAGTAAGCAAAATACCATAGGCGCCGCCTTAATCGTATCAATGGAATTTTAAAAAGTGAAGACGGATGTCTCGAAGTGGTAATTTGAAGTTAGAAAAAGAAAATAATCAGCCAGAGCTACATCAAATTAATATAAAACTGTATGGGTCCACAATGGTCCACGTATAATGACTAGAATGATTTTAGGAGGGCTCATGATCGGGCTGCAAAAGCACATGAGATCTTTTTCAATAAATCAAACATTTCTCTCAAGCGCCTCATATTGTCCAGATAAGATTCTTTATTTACCGCCTGGCCTTTTTTTGGATTGAGTTAATAACTTTGAACAGGCTTTTTAATTTAACAATTCCTGACAGTTTTTCTTACAGGATGCGCTTGTTAAAGATCACAAGTATTCTTATGAAAATGTGTACTTTCGCCACTCGTAACACTGATCATTTCCGTGCCGTAAAATCAGCCACATCACCTCTTTAATGCCACCAATCAATATTATTACTCATTAGATTGTATTAAGAGCTAAATTAACTAAAATGCGTGAGTTAACAAACAGAAAAATTAATTCCAATGTCACAATAATGAGTTGGCTTTTAAGTAAAAAAAAGTGATTTCACTGAAAAGTGAAAAGTCATTCCACCCGAAGCTCACTTTAACTAAGATGTATGAGTTAACCAACGATTAGATTAATTTATATTTCATAGTAATGAGTTAACCTTTAAATGAAATGAGAAGTAAGCGGCTAATTTTCTAATAAAGACATTTTCATAGCGGGGATTTAAATTTTTATCCAACAGTTAAAAAATATCAATTTTGGTTTGATGAGTTTACACCTAACATAAAAAAAGTAATCAGGTAATTTCTCAATATGTGACGTTTTCATGGTAAATAGTTAACTAAGTCAGGCGTATGAGTTACCCACGGTTAAGATAATTTCAATTTCGGAATAATGAGCTAAAATTGAAATAAATTTAAAATAATTGGCAAATTATTGTAAATTGGCTTATTTGCACAACGACGAGTCAAGTTTAAGTTAATGTTAAATTATCCAATGGTTCAATACATGTCAGTTTCGCTGTGATGAGTTGAAGCAATCAACTAGTTCCTCTAATAGGGTAATTTTCACTGTGGCGAGTTAATCTGAGGTTACCTATAACTAAAAGTTGTATCAGCTAACCAAAGGTTAAGATAACTTCGATTTCGCAATAATTAATCTTTAAATTGAAATAAAAGTAATCAGCTGATATTTCCAACAAAAGTGGCGGCTCTAAACAAAAATGAAAAGCTTGAAAAGAAAATATGTAGTAAAGCAGGGAAAAATATGTGTCGTTAGAAAGTAAACATTTTGTTTTCTTCATAAACTGCACTACAATCTTCTACATCACTTATGTATATCAGGTAAATTTTGAAAATTAAAATTATATGATTTAGAATTTAAATAATTCTCTTTACTTAACACTAGCTGGTGGCCACAACTTCGCTCTGCCTATAAAATGAAAGCACATGAAGTATTATGGCACACAAACGCACATATAACAACATTACATTTTTTAAAGAAAAAGAAACAAACTGTCTACTTTATAATAACAATTTTTCATGACTTTGTAAGGTAATTCCAATACTTTTTAAATAAAAGAAATAAGTAGCAACGCCATTCTAAAAATATTTTTTAATTAATAATTTGTGCGATATCCACATCATAATACTTAATTCATTTTTACTGTTATTAGTACCATTTTTATTTCAAGAGTTAGGTGGCAACGCCGTACACAACTCATTTTCATTAGGGCTCTGTTTATTTTTTTTGATACCCATGATAAGATACCTGAAAAAAATTGGTTATTGATTAAATTTTTTTCTTTACAATTAGATGGCAACCCCTTTTAAGAACTGTATTGTATTAAAGCTATTTTTAACTTAAGATTAATATACATATGTGTATACGTGCATATTTTTACAATTAACATATTTTTTTATCTAATTTTTTAATTATAAAAAAATAGGTGGCAACACCAGCTAAAAAAATGTTTGTTTAAGCTTGATGAAACAACTTTCATTTAATACCTTAGTATTGATCTGCAATGTGTGGTAAAGTGCTATTATTGCAATAAAATTCAGATGGCAGCTCTATTAAAAAAAATGTTTTTGGATTTAATTTTTCTTAAAAATATGTGTCTTGGTATCCATGCTGTGAGACTTACATCTATTTTAACTTTTCTGAAATACAAACAGTTGGCAACATTCAGCTGAAGTGGTTGTTTCACACAAACCTTTTACGACATAGGATTTTCAACGGTGCAAAAATAAGTTGAATTCGGAGCAATAGTTTTTGAGTGATGCTTTATCGGCGAAATTTTCTACGTTTTTATACTTTTATGGATATAAGTATACATACATATATATGTATGTACATATATTGGGTTGGGGAAAAAGTAATGTCGTATTTTGTCAATTGAGCGCGACATTTAAACATATCTTGCGTTGTCCTTATTGTATCGGGTCACACTAAACGGAGATTTGAAGACGACAATCTGTACTATAAGTGTTTCTTTGACTATGTTGTGATCGTACGTTTCAGTCTTAAGTTATAGCGCGTCAAAGATGGAGTCCACCAAGCAAGAAATTCATCATCTTTAACGTTTTTACTACCTTAGAGGTAAAAATGCAACGAAGGCGGCGGCAAAAATTCGGATGGTGACTCGCGATGAAAAGTGGATCACGTACGACAACGCCAAGCGAAAAAGATCGTGATCGAGAAGCGGCGAGCCGGCCCAAACCATCGCCAAGCCCGGATTGACCGCCAGAAAGGTTTTGCTGTGTGTTTGGTGGGATTAGAAGGGAATTATCCACTATGAGCTGCTCAACTATGGCCAGACCCTTAATTCGGTCCTCTACTGTGAGCAACTTGACCGTTTGAAGCAGGCGATTGACCAGAAGCGGCCAGAATTAGTCAATAGAAAAGTGTTGTGTTCCACCAGGGCAACGTTCGTCCTCACACATCTTTGATGACCCGCCAGAAGCTATGGGAGCTCGGATGGGAAACCTATCGCACCCACCATATAGTCCGGACCTGGCACCAAGTGACTATCATCTCTTCCGGTCCATGCAAAACGCCCTTGGTGATACCAAGAAGAGACTTGCGAAAACTGGTTGTCTGAGTTTTTTGCAAATAAGGAGGGAAGGTTTTATAAAGGGGGAATAATGAAGTTGCCTTCTAAATGGCAACAAGTTTGCGAACAAAACGGGGCATATTTAACTTGAATCGGATAATTCTAAGTACGTTAAGTAAAGCCACAAATTTCGATCACAAATACGACATTTCTTTTTCCCCCAACGCAATATGTTGAGATACCCAAAACATTTGTATTTTAATTTCAAAATGCACGTAAAATCAGTCCACTTCCTCTCACTAACTCTCGAATATTAAACCGTAAAAGACCACCCTGGTGAAGAGATGTTTAATTTTGTTTTTCACCATAATTATTGGCCAAACCTAGTAATCTATCATTCTTGAGTTAAATCGGTACAGTGAAATTTAATGATGTCTCTCTAAAACGTCAGAAAAAAATATACCACTTTACTCACCAATTTTCCATTATTTGGCTTAAGTTTTCCCCATTTATTTTAAGTTGATTGCTTTAATGTGTACTTCATTACCCAACACACAGTGTTGCATTTCAATTTTTCAATTTCTCTGAGAAGAGAAAATCAACAACTGTATAGCCGATCCCGAAGTACAACTACATGGAGTATTCCGCATGAGTTATCACAAAACAAAGAAACATTTATATTATGTTTATATTTGCGATAAGAGCAGTCATAAGTTCATGAAGCGTAACTCAAGCAAATAATATAATATAAGTAAATTTTCCCTCGAGTAAAAAATAAAAATATATAAAAAATTCAATAGAATAAGATTTACATTTGATTTCTCATTTGAAATCTATACTATGCACCAAAAATGTTCACTACAAAAAATTCAAAGCAGCATCCTTTCAACTCCAATCACTACCATGCATATGTATGTATGTATGTATGGATGTGTGCGCTGAGGTAGCTGAGTGCGAATGTGTATGTAGATGCACATTTTCGCCGTGCATTGTTAATGCTTAGCAGCGCTATCATGAAAATTTGATTGGTTCCTACTTTTTTATTCCATGAAAAGCAAATAAAAAAAGAATTTTCTCTCACACAGCGCTGCTGGGGACTGTTGGAGAGATGGTTGTGTTGTTCATGGTTTTTTCTTTCTCGCTCTCTTTTTTTTGTAAAATGTCTTAAATTTAATTTTCTCCGCTTGCTGCTACACACTTTTGCCAAAATTGCAACTTATGTGCCTTCGATCCTGAAAATGTGAAGCATATCCTTAGCCACTCTTCTTCCGGAGAATATATTTAAATGTGTGTGGCTTTATTTGGCTCGCTGAAGGTAGCAGGTATTCTTGGAGCATTTTTTGCGCTGTTTACATATATCCGTCAGCATTTTGTGGATAGATACCCATTACCGAAAAATGTTTCATTCTCACAAAAGCACTCGTTTCAGCGCATACACGTACATATATGCATTCATATCGCCTTGCCTTGCGTCAATTCCCATAGCAAAGGCAGCGAGTAGCGAATTTACGAAGCCATGTACACTTAGTGGATATACGATTGTGTATGTGTGTGTGTGCAATATACGAGCATGCTCCAGAGTTACAGCTGCTTGGCACTTGAATTGCTGAAGTTTGTGGTTGGAGTGATGCCGGTAAATAGTTTTTCTTAGATCCTTTTCGTTTAATATTGCAAGCTGCTAAAAATTCAGCACTCTACTCCTACATGCGTATGTATGTTTGTATGTAATCCAACACAGCGTATAAATTGTCAGCCGAATAGGGATACAATCGAAATAAGCGAATGAACTAAAGTTCGTGTGGCACGGCCCGAAACGTATGCCTTACAAGGACGAACGTACAGACCGGCGATTTCGAGATACTTAAAATGCAACCAAAGATGCTGCATAAAAACGTATGTACAGGCGTGTATGTGGCTTGCTTATACGTGTATCTGAATTTAGTATACATACAAATGACTTTTTTTCTCTAACGTTCTGAACTTCTGAACAATCTGATGCGCAAAGTAAGGTGGAAAAAAGCAAGGAAAAAAACACATAAACTTTAACTTGATACTGTTAGTCTCACCCCAACTGTCCGACAACGAACGGGGCGAAAAGAAGATTGTAGTTACACTTGTATGTATGTGTGTAGGGCGCAGTCGAAAGTGTGATTGAAGCAGCAAAAGTGGCCAGTCAGATCTTGGGAGTGGCTAGAAAGTATGTCCGTACATTGCACACGAAAATGTGGTTGCCTTTGGATTTGGGAATGACAAAAGGAGTGAGTAATTTTATCAATATACCTTTTCTCTTGCACAAACACAAACATACACGCACGCACACATAAGCAGTAAACATTGAAAAAATAACAGATGAAGTGAATATTTACTTAGAAATTAAGCTAATATGCGTTTGTGTTTTTTTGCGAGGAGAAAACATCAAAAGCCTAACCCCGTCAGTGTGGCACTTTAAACCGAACTAAACCGCCTACCATCAAAATACCGATCCCCTCTGTATATGTATATCTGTTTACTTATATGCAACAGCAGATAGTTTACTGGAATTAAATGGACTCTTTATGACAATGAAGATTTCGAAGCGACTAAGTACATGGAATTTAGCTTAAAAATTATGATTATTACTAAACGAAAATAAAATTGGTTGGTCGAAAGTGATCTCATCACCTTGTATACGGGCTGCCACACCCATTTCTGTAAATATTTCTAAAATCTGTTCTTCATTTTGAAGGTAGTTTTACGGAAGTGCGAAAAAGCTCAATGCCTACAATTTAGCGTTTTGCAAAGGGTGGTTAAGTTTTAAGGGCCGGTGTTGATTTTGGATAAAATAAAATTGTTTTAGGAAATTATTGTCACAGAAAACTATAAACAAGTAAAGTTTGAAAACTGAGACTATTGACATTTACGCATTGTGGTCGGTCGATATGACCAAAAATGCTCAGTAAAAACTTCTGAGTGAGTGAACTCCCACAACGAGCGTGCGCCTAGTTTTGCTGAATGCGAAATATGTCTTGTTGTAGTTCTTAAAGTATTAGCTCTTGAAGTATTGCTCATTAGGAATGTCAATACCGCGATCCCGATATTTCGGTATTTTTTAACCTTTAATATGAGGTGAAATAAAGTGAGGTCATGCTGAAGTTTGCACCATTTTCTTCATTTTGATTAAAACTATAGAAAATATACATTTTCGTGTTAATTCAATAAATTATTTAAACAAACGAACCTAAATCAATTCCAATTACAGTATTCGGAAAGTAGAATACATATATAACTTTTTGGTTTTCTCTAAAACATTCGCAGTCAACAGACAAGTGTATAAAAATTTGAAATTTACTACGACTTCGTAAGTTAGAGGATACGTCCTGAAAATTGCTTTTTCCAGCAATCCCGGGATTTTTCGGATTTGTAATTTCTTACGAAGTAATATACTATATGAAAAGGTGGCAGAGCCTCTTAAACAACTTTTTTGTATAATTTTTTTCGTGATAAGTTGTTGTAAACAAATTAATATCACAATCCCGAAACTAATCTCGTCATCCCGAGATCGTCACATTTTTCCAGTATTACAATTCACACTTTTAAACTTATTAACTGATTATTTTTTATTGTTGTATGTGAAAAGCCGAGGAAACTTAATTTTACAAAAAATGCTACCATAAAGGAGTTGGACGAGATGATCAACCTTTTTGCTCATTCCATTTATACAATGATAGATTAGAATGTGTATCGAGTATTTTTTTAAGAGCTTGAGAACTTAAAATGATAATACAAAACAGAAATATGGTTTGAATGAATATTTTTTTATTATAATCAGGTAATTAATTTCATGGCATTTGTTTGTTGGATGTGACATCCGGAATATCTCCGTCGCGTCTACGAGTTACATGGTTCATTTGATCAGTCCAATTTTTGGCTATTTTTTCTAATAAATCTGAATAAATTTAAATGAGTCCAATCAGCAAAAATGCAACGCAAACGATGGTCATTTGGTTTCAACTCTTGAAGGAGCTTCTTTATATAAAATTTTCCACGTAGTCGAAAGACAAAGGCTAACAAGCTGAGAACGATGACAAATTAGCATGTCAGCATCTTCTTCAGCACTTCACTCTATGAACTTTGCGAGTATATTAATTTTGTTTCAAAGTCAATTTCCACAAATTATTAACGTTGTTTTGGCATCAAACGATTCATGATGACTTGCCAAACCTTACTGAACAGAAATGTCAACAAAGTTAGCCATTCTCAGCTGGGCTATCTAATCTAATCTATCGATTCTCATGCAGTCAAAAAAACACCCGATACTAGCAATAATGTCGACTTCGCCATATTGAGCATGTCTGAGAACTTTTGGTACATATTTTTATAAGCTAGGTTAGTCAGTCTGATCAGTCCTATCTCATGTTTTTAAATCAGCCTGCAGCGAGTCTAATTAGCTCTGTTTAGGTAATCGAAAATGCGGTTTCTGTAATATATAAAGCACATTCTTCGAGGCGTGAGTGGTTCGCACAGAAAGTGCAGAATCAATTCAACCTCTTTCTCATTGTTTCATCACCTAAGAAACCACTGTGCGTGACTCTGAACAAAACCTCCAGCTAGTCAAAGCCAATATCTTGCTTGAAGGCTTAATTTTTTTAAGTGTAAGTCCGGAAGAGCATTAAAGTTTAAAACGAAATAAGCACAGCTATAACTGCCAACCGATATTTAACTTCATTAACTCCTAAGGCACAAAACAACCTTTGTTTGCTAATTTTTTTTAAATGTATGTGGATCAAATTAAGCTTTGAAAACTCAAACAAATATGCGATTAGTTGCTGACCTATTAATATCTCCACCTTCACTTTGAAGGCTTAATTATTTTAAGTGTTAAGAAAATTTAGCTTCAAAAACTATAAAAGAAGCAATAGCTACTTCAGCTTGTGATCAGCTCCGTTAACCCTGTTATGACCAAAGCTAAACTTTGAAGGCTTAATTATTTTTAATTGTAAACGAAAGTTTCGTTTCAAAACTCGAAAGAGTTTTAGCTGCTGATATACTAATGGATCCATCTTCATTAACTCTCTTAGCCCCAAGCTAATTGATGTTTTAATTTTTTTCTTTAAGTCTAAATTAAAATTAGCTTTGAAAGCTTAACCTTTTTAGCTTAATCTGATTTTTTTTTTAAATTTCTGAATGCCTGAAATGAATCCACTTCGAATATATACTTTTTTTAATTTAAGCACGACGAACTGAAAGCTAAATTATGACTTGAGTGACCAATTGTATTCTTAACCCAAGGTGAGATAACCTTGTTAACTAAGCCATAAAATAAATACCCTTAATCTCTACAAACTCTCTGGGAATTTTTAAAATGTATACTTTTTTTGAAGTTATGAACCTTATTTGAAATATTATATATATTTGCCTTCAGCAAAAATCGAATGAATTCACTTAAAACCCTGCCTTGTGTTTTTTCATATTTTCTGCCACTCCCGTGAAAATATGTACTCAATTTTCCATGGTAAATTATAGAAATTTGTGTCGTTAAAACAAGTAAAATACTTGGCTAAAGGCAAAAGTATTGACATGAGTCATTCTTTGACATTAGAGGGTTAACGTGCACCAACTCACTAAAGTATTTTTGGCTTATTTGAAAAATTACTGACGAACACAAAAATAAAATAAAATTAATTTGGAAAACTTCAAATCAATTTGACCTGCGAAATGTAAGAAATGATTTCCTCAAAAGCAGCAAGTAGGGACCTTTTGAAAATCGAGCTTTTGGAATTTGAAACCGACACGACGCGACAAAAGAAAAGCTCACACTGAAAAGCTTAACATGCTCATTGATGTCAAAGCAACTTCCACTACACGCACACAAACGTGTACATACACACGGATACTTGCCACACATACACAGCTCATAAAATGAGGGTAGCGTCGCAGTCAGCGTCAACGCTTTACAATGTGCTGTGCCTTACAAAGCGGCCAATAACCGAATACACTTTTCTCAGTATTATACTGATGTGCATGCATGTATGTATGTATGTATGGATGTATGTATGCATGTAAGTATGTACGTGCGTTTGTATGTACGTGTGTATGAGCAAATACAGTGTGTGTGTGTGTTTATTGGCAATTCTTTTTTTGGGTAGGGCAACGGTGACCAAACTAAAAGTAAGGGCATGAATGCAGCGTTACTTGTTGAAAAGGGTGCACAATTTAGCTTTAATCAAACAAAGAAAGAAACAGATGAGAGAAAAAAGGTGGCAGTGATGTAGAAAACTAAAGTTTGCAAGCGATTAAAGGTTAGCTAAAGAGGATAGAGAGGAGACTTGTAATGGGGTGAATGTTGCGCGTATGCATAGTAGTGTACGAGTATAGTGAAGCGTGTTATCACTGTAGTAGTAACTACTTATAGGCGTGTGTGCGTACAGCAGGGTTGCACTCTACCCCATTACCGGCACTGTGACAATACTACTGCTGTTATTTTTGTTGTTGCTAATTATACAATTTCGTTTTTTTTTTCTTGCTGTTTTCTCTCTGACAGTCGGTCGTTTTTGTTGTTGCATACAAGCGGCTAGATACCCACAATGACGTTTAGTGGGTGTTTTGTTAGTGTAACGCATTGATATACGAATGCGAAGTGTTGGTTAGGGTGCTGATGGTGCAGCGGCGGGGATGTGTTGGTCGTAGCGGTGACGGAGGCAATGCTAGTGGTGGTCGTGGTGGTGGTGGTGGTGTAGGATGGAGGTAGTAAGGGCGTTTTTGTACTGCTTTTTGTTCGTGTCACACTTTGGCCTAATGGCAGCGGCAGTGGTGGTTTATCGATTTTTTCAGAATTTTACGCTGACGCTGTGGAAATATTCCAATAATTATTACCATTTTGTATGCCACATACGTACATACATTTATAGTTAACCATTAGTCCTATTTTTGTATTTCTTTTATTTTAATTTTTTACTATAATTTCCTGCTTGCCATACTAAACAATCTTTCTTCGAATATCTGCAGTTTTTTGATATAGTTATTTTTTCAGCAGCTCAGCGTTTCGCTTTGCATAATTCATTAGCTTCCTTCATCAAGTTCCACAATATTAGCATCCACGTACGATACATTCCACATCCACGACTATATATGGTCGACTGCTTCCATGGCATTCCAATTTCAGCTTCCCAAGCTTCCATCTTTGATACATGCATATGCATGTGTATGTATGTATGTGTGTCAGCACATTTCGCAGCTTCACACAACAATTGCCGATGACAATATCCATCTCGTTTTGGCACCACCGACTTGAAGCATCCTTTGTCCCTTATTTTTTGGAAGCTGCTGCCAACAAAGTTCGAACTCAGCTTGACTCAGTGAACGCAGCAATCACTGCCACTGCTGCTGATGCTGTCGCTACACCCTGCTTTCCATCGCATAGTGCTGCTGCTGCCACATCTATGGCGTTGGCTGCTGCTACTACTCGATTTAAAAATGGAAAATTGATTTTTCCTGCTTTCGCCCTATACCGGATATTTTCAGGCTAAGTCAAATTGGCGTTTAACCGACACGATTCGTTGAATCCACATACATATGCATGTATTTGCGTACGTAAATGGGTAAGTGCGTATATATGTATATGTGTGAACGCGAAAAAAGCATGAATATTTCATATACATATACATACATACATTCATGCATATATTGTATACACACTAGTAAATCTGGCTAACGCTCAAAAGTATACCTCGAAAACGCAAACTAAGTATATATCTGGCTGACAAACTGCATTGCTGTGTTAAGAAATAATCCAGTTGTTTAATGAGTTTATCATGAACTGTGTGTGCACGCCGAGAAGTATGCCTCGAAAATATGTGTGTATGCCACAAATCAGCCAAATTCATTTGAATACTTTTCACAATTGTTCATTGGTGTCGTTTCATTATTGCTGCCGCTGTTGTTGTTCACCTTCGAAGGACAGTGTTAATGCCCCGGCCCAGCAGTAGGTTATCATATCGAGAAGAACAGTACTGCTGTGACAGGACAATATCACTGGCAATCGATCGATTTTTTCTCTTTCTTATTTACTACTTTATATTTGTTAAGCTGGTTTGTTTCGTCAAAACTATTTCCGGTATACACTCAGATACTCAATTGTCATGAAATACATCTATTTTTACTCGCAAATCAAATTTACACCGCTTCTGCGCTTCTGTGCTCCTCTGACAAACTATTTCTGTAAGGCCGCAATTTTTTCATGAACCAATATTTTTGTTCAATATATAAATCTAAAAATCCTACAATTATCCAATTAATTTATTATTTGTTTTTTGAGAATATTGGTTTATCTAAAAAGAAATTATGTCGTCCCGTCTGCTAACTGCGCTCAGGTCGAAATTGCACGTACGAAATCCAAAAACTGACTGACGGCGAGCTCATTGAGTAAACGCTGTGTGAGGGTAGATTTGCGAAGAAAGGCGCGTACCACAACGAGAAAGTTGGCTCTGTATATTCCAGTGACGACGCTGTTGGCGTCGCTGTTAGCGCCATCCAGTCAGTGGTAATACTTACTTAGTCGCGTTATACCGCTATAGAGCACAGGCATTGCGATTAACTGAGCGAAATAAGAACAAATACAAATTGAAGAAGAGAGGAATAACCCTCTATACTAGTATGTATGTATGTACATTTGTGAACCATATTTTTATAAATGTAAAAGGCCATACAGATTGAGATATCTCCTAAATGTTCTAACTTGTGGGTGTAGCTACATAATTTGAAAATTACAACAAAAAGTCCTTAATAGGTCGGTTCAATACATCTGTTTCGAAATAATTGCAATTAGCTTTGAGTTACTGAAACTTATGCACAATTTAAATGGCTTTTAAATTAGAAAGGCGCTTATGAGTGCTGAAGATGAAATACACTTGAGAAGAATAATAAGAAAATAATAAGAAAGGCATTCATGATAGAGAAAATAGAATATACGATAAAGTACAAGTAAGAAAGAATAAAGAATAATAAATAAGGAATAACAAAATTTAAGAAGAAGAAGAAATAAAAATGATATCGAATAAATAATAAAAATAAATAACAAGTTATTAAGGACAAAGAATAAAAAATAAAAATTAAAAAAAAAAATATGAGAAACAAAAAAAAAAAATTAAAAAAAATAATAAAAAATAAAAGACTAAAGTAAAGAATAAATAATAGTAAAAAATTAAAAAATAAAAGGATTAAAGTTAAAAAAAAATTAAAAAGTAAAAAATAAATAATAAAAAATTAAAAAAAAATAAAGGATAAAGGAAAAAAATAAAGTATGAAGAACAAAGTATAAGTATATAGAATTTAGTGAGCGGATATAAATAGAAATATGTGAGGGGAATAGAAACGAAAAATAGACTAAGAACATTTGACGTGAAAAACGTTGTAAAAAGATGAAGAGACTTAATAATGTGAACCTTAGTGTACTTTCGGTATAACAGTATTTTTTGATGAGTTAAACAACAATGTTTCAGTTCTACACTATGGCATATATACATATATAATTGGCGCTTACACCCTTTTAGGCCGAGTGTTAGGCCAAGCTCCTCCTCCTATTTGTGACGTGCGTCTTGATGTTGTTCCACAGATGGAGGGACCTACAGTTTTCAGCTGAATCCGAACGGCAGATACTTTTTATGAGAAGCTTTTTCATGATAGAAATACCCATTCGGCTACGGCAGCCTATGGCATACTTTCACCAATAATAGGCCTATTCTTTTCGCCAAGCATTAGCAAGTGGCACTTGTAAATTTTTCATCAAGTGAGCCGAACAGAGAGATAGCGAGCAGAGAATTGGCGAATAGAAGAGGCCTAGTGCATGTATCTACTGTGAGGAGCTCTGTTACAATACATTTTAGAAAAGTCGTTCATTTCAAGCGCAATAGTGTTATCTCAACGCGCTCGTTTTTGTTTCAATTTGGAGTTTACCGAGAAGAGATGGTTACCAAAGTTATCTGTATGGAAATGTTTGACATTTGTTTTTCCAGACAATGGGTTTATTTACTTAATTGATGATAGAAAATATATGTTTATACCAAAACCGTATGAAATAGTAATTTTTTCATGAAAATTCTGCCACAAAATACTTGATCAATTATCACCCTTTTGCTTCACTTTTTTAATTTTCATAAATTTTGTTATCTAATTTGTTTTTGTTTTAAGTGTAATTAATTTTTTTTTAATCTCCTCAATTTTTTCTTACATTTTTTTATTTAAAATTTTCACTTTTTTAATTTTCATAAATTTTGTTTTCTAATTTGTTTTTGTTGCTTCGTAATCAGCGTCTCCAAAAACCCAAACAACAAAGTTTAATTAATTTTTCTTTTCATTTCAGAAGTTTTATCTTACATATTTGTATTCAAATTTTTGTTTTCACTTTTTTAATTTTCATAATTTTCTTTTTTTTGTTTTTGTTTCCTAATCAGTGACTCAAAAAGTCCCAAAATACAAAGTTTAATGATTAAAGATTATTTTTGAAAGACCCGCCATATTAGACCCATGACTTCATATTTTGGAAATCTAACCTCAGATTCATAATCAGCGATTCCAAAAACCCTTCCGTACGAAGTTTCGTTAAAATCGACCAACGGCATGGTATTTTCTGACCCATTGATCTGGTCCCTTGCAGAACTAGCAACATGTTTTTCGCCAAGTAGTTGAGAAAATGAAATAAATTAAATAAATCAGGAATAGTTTTGTTTATTCAGTTAATAAAGCTCACTTTATTTATTAAAGAACAAAACTTAGTTTTCGTTTCATTTGTAATGAATGTGAAATGAAAAATTGGTTTTTCTCTGTGCATCCCCGAGAGAATTAAGCTCTATATACTTTTGTCGAACACTACATAGTGTATTTGTTGTGTACACTCTAATCATAAATTGGCTCTCTATGTAAATACGTGCAATCTCTCAGTTTGAGCCACTACTTTCGCCGCCTGTCGCCCCAGACGAACACAACACCCATATAAGGGAATTGGAAAACACCCCCTAAAATTATGCTTATGCTCAGCAAAATCCAATGCTTTCCAATTCACTTTCCAGTGTTTGTAGAAGCACACCATACGAAATTCACAAAATTGAAATAAAAAAAAAAAAACTGACTTGCTCTCAATTGCTTTTTTTCCTTTTTGGGTTTTCATCAAATACTCGTACGACTCGTTAACAGCACTCATTCGCATTGTGTCTGCTCCTGTCAAAGGCCAGCAACGGTGGTCGGCTGTCGGTCGCCGTCGTCATTGTCCTGTCGGTGGGCCACCTTTGTCGTCATCATCCCTTTATGCGTGCGTATGAATCGTAAAGTACATGGCAGAATATTACAATATCTTGCAAACCAACAACTGCACCCCCTACCTCCCTGCCCCCCTGCCGTAAATTATACATACGGTATGACGTTGATTTTAGGCTGAAATTTCTCAATAAAAAAATGTTAGCTGCATGGATGCTCGCCGAGAGTGAGCTCCTGCTCGTGCAAATACACACACACACACATAAATATAATATAGGTGTAGATGCAGGATTTGTATTCGTGTTTGTATGTTTGTGCATAAATTTCGCTACCAACCTTTCCACGCCGTTGCGCGCATGTTGTGCGCTCCACTACCTACAGAATTCTGCAGGGTGTGCTATTATATTTTACAAGTATAAATATTCAATATGAAACAATCAAAAACAATAAAGAACATTTTTATATGTACAGATGCGCTAATATGTTTTCGCCAACTTGCCGTTGGCAGCAAGGCAAAAGGAATCGGTTGTTGGCCCTGCTTTGATTTTCTTGTTTTGTTTTTATTTTTCAATTTTTTTTCTTTGTTTTTTTTTTCTTTTTTTTTGTGCTGTAACATGAGAGTAATTGTTTCCAATACGCTGCACTGTACTCAGCCTCAGCCATCTCCTAAGGCATAATGACTTGATTAAAAAATATGTTTTTTGGCTCGCTTACGAAAATTGGGGTTAAGTATGACATGTATGTACGTATGTGCGTATGAGAGTTGTGGTACAAATGAGGACTACGATTATTCATAGATATAATGGCAATTAGATGCAAACAGTATGTGTTAACCGTGTCACACCCATGAACAAGATACATGGGGAATTTTAAGATATTTGAATAAAAAAAAATTATATTTCTGTTCAAAATTTTTGTGAAAAAATGAAAAAAAAAATTTGTGAGCTTGAATAAAGAGTTTTTTAAAATGAAATCTTCGATTCTTTTTGACATTAAAACTGTTTCTTTTGGTTTAAATTTTTAGAATGAAATATATAACAAAAATTTTTTTTTTTAATTTTTGTGAAAATTTGTGAGTTTGAATATAGAGTTTTTCAAAGTGAAATCTCTACGATTTATTTTAACATTAAAATTTTTTCTTTTTGTTTAAATTTTTAGAATGAAATATATAAAAACAAAATTTTTTCAAAATTTTTGTGAAAATTAGAAAAAAAAAATTATTTTTGTTCACAATTTTTGAGAAAGAAATAAACAAAAAAATTTGTGAGTTAGAATATAAAGATTTTTAAAGAGAAATCTCTTCGATTCGTTTTAACATTAACATTGTTTTGTTTTAATTTTTAGAATGAAATATATTGTATAAAAAAAAATGTTTTGTTTTTTAATTTTTGTGAAAATTTGAATAAAAAAATTTTTATTTTTGTTCACAAGAAAAAAATGGAAAAAGAATTTTATGGATTTGAATATACAGTTTTTTAAAGTGTCTAAGACTGCTTTTAACATAAAATTTTTGAATTTTTAGAATGAAACCTTTTTTTTAATTTTTATGAAAACTGAAACACAAAATTTTTTGCTTTTCTTCAAAAATTTTGTGACAAAAATTAAAAAAGAATGTTTTGAGATTGAATATAGAGAGGGTTTTAAAATGTGATCCACTCGATTATTTTTAACACCATACTTTTTTCTTTTTGTTTCCATTTTTAGATTTAAATATTATATATAACAAAACCAGAAAAACATTTTTTTGAAAAACTAAAAAAAAAATTTTTGTTGAAAACTTTTGTGAAAAATTAAAAAACAAAAATATTGTTTTTATTGAAAAATATTAGAAAAAAAAATTGTTTGGAAAAAATTATGTTTTTATTAAAAATGTTTATGAAAAAATTGTGTTTTTATAATTTTTGAAAAACATTTCCTCTCGAATTTTTTCCTTTGGTTTATCTAATAGCTGAGACTATGCTTTGTAATTTCTAAAAGTTTCATAGTGGGATTCCCATGACTTTTCGAGTTATATTCAAATACTTAGAATGTACCCGTGAGAAATCTGCAACACACTGCTCTAGCGAAGCGCTAGCATACGAGTTCGTTTAGTATGTCCGTTTGCAAATCGATCCAAATGTCACTACGTAAGCACAAATAAGGAAAAATTTACGAGAATGTCCAAAATACAAAGAAAATCACTTGACAAGGTGCCATAAACCTCACAGGCTACCAACTGTTAATAGTAGGCACATAAAACTTGAATGAGCTGCAACACTGCATACCTAAACAATTCTAAAAGATCTAATTAAAAGCTTCAAAGTTTTGTTGAAATTTATCGAGTTTTTGAGAAATATCTTTATGAGACCTTAGGCATTCTGGGTTCCATAGGTAATAATTTTGAAGCTTTATAATTAATGAGTTTGAGATGTCAACTGCAGGCTAAACACAGAAAGGGCGGCGTTCGAGAAAATGCATAAAGTAAGGCCACGTTCTCAAATCTCCTGGTGCTCCAAACTGCGAATATTTTGCTCATGTGTGAAGTCAGTATTGTTGTACGGAAGTGAAACATGGTTGATATCTAACACCAGCACACAGAGGCAACAAATGCCTCCGCATCATCTGTAGAAAACTGGCTGAACACCATCAGCAACGACGCGCTGTGGAGATCAACGAATGGGGAAACCATCAAACGCAGAAAGTGATGTAGGTCACACGCGTAGAAAACCACCAGATAGCATCACGAGAATGGCATTGGCCTGGAACCCGCAAGAGAGCAGAGGTCGCCGTCAGCCAAATAATACTTGGAGAAGGTTAATGTTGCGCGAGCTAGCAGGTGCCGATATCTCATGGGACGGCGCACAAACAACTGCCTAGAACCGTGTACGATGGAAGAGTCTTGATACGATGGTCGATGACCTATGCTACCGAGCGGAGTGAACAAGGAAAAAAATAATAATAAGGGCAAGAGAAAACGCGTCGAACTAGTCATGGTTAAGCCTTAAGTTCGCTAGAATTGTACCAGTTCGGTACTAGTGGACTTCTCTGCAGGGTACATTTATCGACCAACACTACTAAGCATCTTTGGTTCGATTTCAAGTCTGCCGGAAAGGCAGTTAGAATAGCTAGAAAGCTATTGTAAGGACTAAGCATGGCAACGATGCTTGCTGGGCGAGAGCAATTAGCTTTGTAGTGCCATGTATGTATTGAGAGAGAGTGGGGGTGGTAATGAGTGGGGTACGATTGTTGATTTCCGAGTGTTATTTGTGGTAGTTTAGCGATATCGGTCGCAATGCAATGCTTTTGCTGTGAACCTGAATATGTACGTATGTATTTAAACACAAGTTGAAAATGTAATAGTGTAATGATGATAAATTGTGACTTTTATGAACGATGTCAACATGTGGACGAGATTGTGAAGTGCTTTGTGGGTGAGCGTAGGATATTTTAATGTCAAAGAACTCAAATCGGGCACATATAAATTGAATTGCTATTATTAGTTTGAGAGTGTATGTAGTATGTATGTGTATGTATGTATTATATACAGTTAGTGCTACTGAAAATGGTACAGCAATTTTTTTTCAGCAATGCTTTCATCATTCCCGTTTCGAATATTGTAAATTGTAGATTCATTATCAGGTCTCCCAAAAATCTTCGAGTAAGATAACATTTAAGCGAATATGAGACATTTTTTCAACATCCCACAGCCATATTGATTCCGTCATTTTAAATTGAAAAATACTGAAATCACATTCGTAAACAGTAATGGTGAAATCACCAAAATAATGAGTTGCAAGCTATGAGAATTCATAAAAGTATCGGTATCAACTTGCTGTTTTCGTAAAATCTTGCTTGGGGGCGATAGATACCCTTTAACTCTTCAAGTCGCATGCAGCCAGTTTCTGCTTTCTGAGGTGGGCTATCGCTATTCCACCAATTAGCTGTCGCACTAATTAGCTAATAGAAACTATGAATGCACCCTAATAACTTCGACTAGCCATCTGAGATGATGAACGTTTTTAATCTGATGAATCTCATCTGCTTGAATAACCTTTCTGTTAAGCATTCTAATTAATTTACCCAATTAACTTCCAAAGCACGAACTTCCGCTCCAATATGAGGGGCATAAATATCATAGATAAATATCATAAATAAATTTCGGTGTATATGGTATGAGGCATACTGTAATATGTTCCTTTCAATTAATAGCCTCAGTAATGCTAAAAGATCCTTCTTAGTCAGAATCTTAGCGCTCAGATATTTGACTATACTAATTAGTACGAAATTTGGCACGCATCACTTTTACGAAACTTTCAAATGACTGCTAAATTTGAAAATTGCAACTAAAAATAAAAATACAAAAAGCTACGTTGATGCGTTCTGATTATAATTGATATGGTAGAGCATTGGTGCAACATTTTGGCGGGTCGAGATTCGATTTCTTGAGAATTATAATTGTTTTCTCTTTTTATTATAATTTTTCTTGTATCTGCTATAATTTGTGCCATTCGGCTGCCTCCGCTTCGAAACCTATAATAAGCATGAAACATAATCTGATAGAAAAAAAGTTTTCTCTAATACTTGTAGTAGTCGCCCCTCAGCAGCCAATGGCAAACCCGTGAGTATATTCTATCATCGTCGTCAGTGTTAGCTCAACAACCCGCTCCGAGTCTTGGCTGCCTGTAACATTTGTCTCCCGTCGGATGTAACTCTCGCTTGAGTACTCCAACGACGTATACCAAATAGCTCAGCGTCTCAATCTACGCCATCTAACCTTCGCAGTTTTGGTTTCATTCGCCGATATTTCATCTGCACGTACCCAGTATGTTTTCTTTGGTGGATATACTTCGTCTGCCCACATAATGCAACCAGTCCATCGGAGATGGTTAAGCGTCGTGACAATACAGTGTTTATACAGTTTTTGAAGCTTGTGATTGAATAGTATTCTCCGAATGCCGTTTTCGCTAACAGCACCAAATATTTTTCGTAGGATTTTACGCTCAAAACCGTTGAGTTTTTGCTTATCGGTCTTGTTTAGTGTCCAAGTTTCACTAGCGTCCATATGTACAGGTACGATAAGAGCAGGATAAAGCGTTATTTTCGCTGGTCTTCCTCGAATGCAACGTTTGAGGTGTCTTTGTAACGTAAAGTAGCATCGGTCCGCGGCAAGTGTATTTTTTCTCCTCATAAAAAACCAGCTGTCGTTCGGAGATGGCATAAAACTGTAAATTAGTTCGAAAAAAATTAAAATTCTATATCTGAATAGTCAACTGATGGGGTCTCGACCTTAATGGCCAACAATTTTACGGCATTAACACTATAAGTTTCTGGAGACAGATGTCTTTACTCTCGATATAAACTTTATAAAGAAGTCGATTTCAATTTGTGAAATAAAAATAGTATATTAAGAAAAATGTTTTATTTCATTACTCTACATTTTCCTTGCAGGGTATGAAGTGGAAAAGAGTTGAGTGCTGAACGAACTGCTTGCAAAGTTGCAATTCACTTCAAGATGCGCATATGCAGAGTGGTTTCCAAGTGGATATGTGCTTAAATATCGTTTGGTAACTCCTGAGTTCAATGTCCATTATACCACTTCTTATAACAGAAAAGGGTTTTTCTGATATTAATCGCTCTTTGTATGTATGCGTTTAGTACATTGCAGAACTGTAAAGTATTTTGTGACAAACCCGAACCGAAAACTGTCTGACTTTCTTCTAAAACTTGGAAGAAAGGACGTTCGGTTGATGGTCGGTATTATTACAGGTCACAATCCAACGGGTCAACATATGACCACCATTGGAATCATTGAGAACCCGAATTGCATGTCTTGCTTATAGAAGGCGGACAGCACTGAGGAGGATATTTTCAGATTTACCAAAGAATCTGGAAAATTCTCACAGGTCTAACTACCTCTATTTTTTTATTGTATCCTATCTTTTTCCTTCTGTTTCACCTTTCCTCCTTGACTATCTACTCTTTCATTTTCCAGGGCTATAAATACAATGGGATTTTTTAGCCTGAGTGCTTTTGGAGTTACCAAATCTCTCAGTGCTTCTTGGCTCGACTTTTCAAATTTCATTTCAATTTTAATCGCTCTTTGACGAGCGATGACACGCAACTGTCGCTAAAACGCACAATGCAAATCAGAGGAGAGGCCAAGTATAAATTTAAAGATGATCGAAGTTTGTCAATCACTTAAATTATCCTGAGTTCAAAAACTATCATATTTTGAAAAATTTTGTTTAGGCTAGAGAAATTATTTCACTCTTTAGCTACTCTTTAGGTCCAGTGCAGCGAGCAGAATAGATTGCCGCAGTCATTTTCAAACAAATCGTTGAACCAACCTGATCTTTTGGCAAATTCAATCAGCTCTTCCAACCTCCACTATTTATTCCTCATAAATTTATACCACGAAATTATTCCTTATAAATTTTAAGCGGATTTTTCAAAGCGTAAGGCTTTCGCTCAAAAAGTATTGAATGAACTCTATGCTTTCCTCATTTCTACAACTAATACTGGCATCGCTTTAGCGACTCCAAAGCGGGTGGTCATATGAACAATATAGTGTAAGTCTAGTGCCGCATTTTCCATGTTCAGTGCCTTTTTGTTCATCGAAAGAAAGCCTCTAGCTAACCCACGCTATCCCTAGTGCTATAGCTTTCTGTTTAACTTGTGAAAAGAGGGTATCCAGTGGCGTTTGTGTATTTAGATCGATTCCCTAAGAGATTCTTCTCGCTCACTTCGCTGCGCTGTTTTCTAATTTCAATACTAATTGACGCTGTGTTGTCGCAGAGGAGGCATTTTCTACAGTTTTGAACACATTTTGCGTTATATGTTGCCAACCTACGAGCTGTGGTCTCAACCTGATGCCCTACAAAAAAGAGAATTGAGAATGAGCCAGTTCTATAAAGTTTATCAATATGAAGCGAATGAACCTCGGCTCCTCCTCCAATTTATGCCTTGCGTCTTGGTATTTTCCATAAATGGAGAACATATAGTTTTCAGCCGACCCGGGCGGCAGATATTTTTTATAAGGAGCATTTTCATGGCAGAAATACACTCGGAGGTTTGACACTTTTGCACCAAATGAACGATACAAAGTTTAAGAAGACATCATTTCCACATAACCGAGTGTAAAAGATAAAAAATAATAACGACAATAGAATCGTCCTCATACAATAAACAGGAAATTCAAATTCTTAATACTCGTACACGCACAAGTAAAAAATTACTGTGTATTCGCAAAAATGATTGAATGTGGCAAAACGTTGCTCTTATTGCCGGAAGTATCCATTTCATACTCGAGTAGGATACACTCATTTCAAAAATATTAGCTTGCTAGCGGGCTGGTGTGCACATGAATGTAAACATCTACAAATGTGCACACATGCGAGTACAACTATATATATGTACGTATGTTTGGTTCTCGTACATATGAACCGGTTCTATTGTGCCTGTTGTACCCTTTAGTTGACTGTTGCTATGCCTATTTCCGCTTTCATTTCTCGCTTACCCATATTTCCTTTTTACACACATATGTACATACATACCTACATGGATATATGCTGATAGTACGAGTATTCTTATATACGTATGTACTCCTATCAAGGCACACGACTCATTTCACTCATTCATTTTCTCACTCACTTGACGCAATTCCCCGTAAGAGAGCGGAAAATTGTTCTTAAATGGGATAAGGAGTGAGCAAAAGTACAAGATAAAATTAAAAGTAAAAAAATTTATGTAAATGCATTTTGAAAAGGTCCAAAAAAGAGGTCGTGTGGTTAACTGACTGACGGACTGACTGGTTGACTGGTTAACTGTGAGAAGGAATACATATGTTTTGGTATGTACTTTTGTAAGCGTGGAGTTTGACTTTTTGTTTGTTTTAATGCAACGGAAATTCAATTTGGTTTCACATTTTTTTATTTATTTTTATTTAAATGAATTTTTAGCTTTTTTGTGGACATCATCTGTTCATGATGTAGTGTGGTATTTATATATATAATTGAAACGGGTTAGCTGAGGATAAAAATACTCAAATTAGAGACGTGTAATGATAGAAAATTGTAACCTCTAACCGGCCCCAACTAATTGGTTGTTGGAACACCAATTGATTTAATTTAAAAAACTTCTAAAAAAACCAATCAGTATTTTGCAAACATTTTTGCTTTACTAGTAAAAGTATTACTGAGAGAAAAGACTGGATTAGTTTTGGAATAGCTTCAAACAGGTACCTTCAAATAGCTGACCCTCCTGGAAGCCATTCTGTTAATCCAAAGGTATTTTGCTGCCAAAGCAAATATAATTAATAAAATCGAAGAAGTTTAATATAATTTATAATCTTGTATGTACCTATGGCTCCTAAATGTATGCTTTAATGTTGGCACTTAGATAAAGTAACGCGTTAAGCAATGGATAGAGAATAAGTTTTAGATTAAAATTAAAACGGATGAAGGTAAAGATGAATGTAGACGAAGAGCAAACTACAAATAGAAAAAGAGATAGAGATAGAGGTAGAGGTAGAGGTAGAGGTAGAGGTAGAGGTAGAGGTAGAGATAGAGATAGAGATAAAGATAGAGATAGAGATAGAGATAGAGATAGAGATAGAGATAGAGATAGAGATAGAGATAGAGATAGAGATAGAGATAGAGATAGAGATAGAGATAGAGATAGAGATAGAGATAGAGATAGAGATAGAGATAGAGATAGAGATAGAGTCAGAGATAGAGATAGAGATAGAGATAGAGACAGAGACAGAGATAGAGTTAGAGATAGAGATAGAGATAGAGATAGAGATAGAGATAGAGATAGAGATAGAGATAGAGATAGAGATAGAGATAGAGATAGAGATAGAGATAGAGATAGAGATAGAGATAGAGATAGAGATAGAGATAGAGATAGAGATAGAGATAGAGATAGAGATAGAGATAGAGATAGAGATAGAGATAGAGATAGAGATAGAGATAGAGATAGAGATAGAGATAGAGATAGAGATAGAGATAGAGATAGAGATAGAGATAGAGATAGAGATAGAGATAGAGATAGAGATAGAGATAGAGATAGAGATAGAGATAGAGATAGAGATAGAGATAGAGATAGAGATAGAGATAGAGATAGAGATAGAGATAGAGATAGAGATAGAGATAGAGATAGAGATAGAGATAGAGACAGAGACAGAGATAGAGATAGAGATAGAGATAGAGATAGAGATAGAGATAGAGATAGAGATAGAGATAGAGATAGAGATAGAGATAGAGATAGAGATAGAGATAGAGATAGAGATAGAGATAGAGATAGAGATAGAGATAGAGATAGAGATAGAGATAGAGATAGAGATAGAGATAGAGATAGAGATAGAGATAGAGATAGAGATAGAGATAGAGATAGAGATAGAGATAGAGATAGAGATAGAGATAGAGATAGAGATAGAGATAGAGATAGAGATAGAGATAGAGATAGAGATAGAGATAGAGATAGAGAGTAGAGATAGAGATAGAGATAGAGATAGAGAGAGATAGAGATAGAGATAGAGATAGAGATAGAGATAGAGATAGAGATAGAGATAGAGATAGAGATAGAGATAGAGATAGAGATAGAGATAGAGATAGAGATAGAGATAGAGATAGAGATAGAGATAGAGATAGAGATAGAGATAGAGATAGAGATAGAGATAGAGATAGAGATAGAGATTAGAGATAGAGATAGAGATAGAGATAGAGATAGAGATAGAGATAGAGATAGAGATAGAGATAGAGATAGAGATAGAGATAGAGATAGAGATAGAGATAGAGATAGAGATAGAGATAGAGATAGAGATAGAGATAGAGATAGAGATAGAGATAGAGATAGAGATAGAGATAGAGATAGAGATAGAGATAGAGATAGAGATAGAGATAGAGATAGAGATAGAGGAGAGATAGAGATAGAGATAGAGATAGAGATAGAGATAGAGATAGAGATAGAGATAGAGATAGAGATAGAGATAGAGATAGAGATAGAGATAGAGATAGAGAGATAGAGATAGAGATAGAGATAGAGATAGAGATAGAGATAGAGATAGAGATAGAGAGAGAGAGATAGAGATAGAGATAGAGATAGAGATAGAGATAGAGATAGAGAGATAGAGATAGAGAGATAGAGATAGAGATAGAGATAGAGATAGAGATAGAGAGATAGAGATAGAGATAGAGATAGAGATAGAGATAGAGAGATAGAGATAGAGATAGAGATAGAGATAGAGATAGAGATAGAGATAGAGATAGAGATAGAGATAGAGATAGAGATAGAGATAGAGATAGAGATAGAGATAGAGATAGAGATAGAGATAGAGATAGAGATAGAGATAGAGATAGAGATAGAGATAGAGATAGAGATAGAGATAGAGATAGAGATAGAGATAGAGATAGAGATAGAGATAGAGATAGAGATAGAGATAGAGATAGAGATAGAGATAGAGATAGAGATAGAGATAGAGATAGAGATAGAGATAGAGATAGAGATAGAGATAGAGATAGAGATAGAGATAGAGATAGAGATAGAGATAGAGATAGAGATAGAGATAGAGATAGAGATAGAGATAGAGATAGAGATAGAGATAGAGATAGAGATAGAGATAGAGATAGAGATAGAGATAGAGATAGAGATAGAGATAGAGATAGAGATAGAGATAGAGATAGAGATAGAGATAGAGATAGAGATAGAGATAGGGATAGAGATAGAGATAGAGATAGAGATAGAGATAGAGATAGAGATAGAGATAGAGATAGAGATAGGGATAGAGATAGAGATAGAGATAGAGATAGAGATAGAGATAGAGATAGAGATAGAGATAGAGATAGAGATAGAGATAGAGATAGAGATAGAGATAGAGATAGAGATAGAGATAAAAATAAAGATAAACATAAAGAAAACCTTCTTCGATTCTCGCGCTGTGGCATATAATTTCAAGTTTCAAAAAATTATTCTGGTTATTGCATACCAATAACGCAATTTTAACCTAAAAAAATACCATAAATGTGCGTACCATCCAGAGACCATTGATGCTTTAAAACACGAAATCGAAGTTGCTATTCATAAAATTGGAGCCCAAACAATCGAAAATGTGCTTAAAAATTGGGTTGATCGAATGGCTTACTGTAAAGCCAATCGTGGCAGTCATTTGAACGATATTTTTTTTTATTCATAAATGACAATGTTCAATCTTCAAAATAAAAAATAAAAATTTTTAAATATTGATTAGTTTTTTTATAGCCGATTCAAAAAGCAAATTTTACATGGCCCACCCTATATTATATCTTTTTGGTATTTCTTTCTTTCCCTAAATTGATATCAATACTCTGGGCTACTCGTTTTGAGTTTATTAAGGGCATGAAATAAAACTCGCCAACATAGTTGAAGGTAGCACCAAAAAAACGTTTTAAAAATTTTATTTTTTCAAATCATGTAGTCATATAAAAATGAAAAGAAAAGTTTTGAAGGCGTCAAAATGAATTTCGCAAGCCAAGGCTCACCAAAAACTGTAGCGCCGAATGATGATAATGAAATCGGTGCTAGAATAAAAATTGCAAACTTTACTGCCAAATTCTTAGCTGAGCTTAATTAAATATATTATATAATATAGGTATAATTTTGTTTTTGCTTAAACTCTGTTCTCATCTTTCACTTTAATTATGTATTTTGTTGCTTCTCATATTATAGTTACTTTCTCCTCTGTGACTACTTATCAAATTAGTCCACCTTGAACATACCCACCAGCATTTAATTCTCCAAAGTGTCCTTTGTGCGAATTCGTCCGGTATTCAGCGGACACTGATGTCACCGCATTAATTAAAATTGAAGCAAATGTACAAAGAGAGAGACAAAGAGGGCAAAGACATGCGCCAAAAAGTCGCGACTTAAACGCCGCAGGACTGGTTGGGTGTTCTTTGTAAGCACGGGAAGGATAAATGTAGACAGTATATTAAATAAAGTATAAGCGGTATGATTATATATATTCATATACCCAAATATAACGTCATGTATACATGCATTAGGGTGGGTCACATTCCTTTCTTACTTTTATGTGTGAGTTATTCTACTGGTGCATAATTATGAACAACAACGTGTGTGAGAGCACAGCTCTTAAATGAAGTTCAGGAGGTAGAGGCTGCAAATTTACAATTTTTAGTTTTCAAATATTTAATTATATTTCTTAGATAAAATTGTATTCATGGATTGTTTTGAATACTAGGAACTCTATTCTTACTTTTCTCCACTAGAGAGCGCAACGTAACAATATTTACGAAATGTCGTTATCTTTTGAGGTGAAAGTCGAAAAAAAAAATATTTTTTCATGAAAAACTATTACTACCAGACATGATTTCTGCTAAACTTAAAAACATATAAAAGATAAATAAAATTATTAAAACAAAATATTAAAAAACTAACAAGAAAAAATATTAAAAGAATAATAAAAAAAATAAAGTTATTAAAAAAAATAATAACATTTTTTTTAAATATAATAATAATTTTATTTTTTTTTTATATATTTTTAAGCGCAACAAAAATAATAGCAAAAAAATTTTTTTTATGAAAGACTTTATTTTATTTTTTACTTTTTTTTATAAAAAAATAATTGTTTTTTCGACTTCCTTTACGTCATTGAACTACAGAATCTCTGCGCGCTTTGAATGCCATTCTAGAAAAGCGCTTCGAAAACTGCACTGAAACGGGCTTGGGAGCATATTTTTGGGCGACCCATAGGAAAAGGAACTGGTGGATCAAATATTTGTTGTTTTTTTAGTTTGGTATTTTTGTGGTAGTTTGGGTGCTAAATAACTGTGCTAAACAATTTTACAATTTTCAATTTTTCCTTAAAATCAAAACTAAAAATGTCAGACGTCAGAGTTTAAAATTTTCATATAGGAGCACAATTTTTTTTCAACTCGGAGCGTAAATTTCAAAAATTTAGTTTTCAGAAATGACACAAAATGCTTTTTGAAAATTGCGCTAGTTTTTAAGACAGGTTCAAATTTTATATTTTTTTTTTGGAAAATCTGTGACTTCTGGACATTAAAAATTTGCGTTTAACAAATTTTAAAAAAATATTTTTTTACATTTATGTTTTCCTAAAATAAAAACTTGACAAATTCCGTTAAATTTTGTATACATGTGAAGGTTCGTATATAGTTTTCGAGATAAAAATTCTAAAAAAATGCGTTTATTTCATATTTCATATTATGAACTGCGAATAGCGTGCAAAAAAAATATAATACAAAATTCAAAATTTGAATCTATGATTTAATCCCTTTCCTATGGAAGTATCCTTTTACCTCATAATGCACACACGAGCATTTTCTCCGTCGTGAGTTATCGCTTTATATTTTTGGCAATTGTTTCACACTGGATTCATATGTCAAGGCAACGTTTGCTGAGTGTTACTTATGCGAGTGTTGCATATATCAGCTTAATGTGGAAAACATATACATGCATATATAGTAAGTACATATACATATATGCATATATTTGATTCATGCCAATGAACCAATAAACGCAACCATAAAAATGCTAATTCCGGCATTGTATGTTTGCAAGATAAATATTTGTGTGTGCGAGAGTAAATAAATTTAATATATAATATGTATATGCTCTCAACACAGCGTAAAATATGTAGAACAATAGTAAATTAATAAATTTTATTGGAAAATTGTTTGTGCGTGGAGTTACAAACCTGCTAATGTGCCTACTATATTAAGTTGAGTCAATCTATGCGAAGCGATTTTTTTTACAAAAAGTGTATAGAATAGTAGTAGTCCATAGATAATTCTGAGACAAATTGGTGAAGAAACCAGAATTCTGAAGTCAGTCGTTTTTCTTTGGTTAATTTTGAATTACAAATTTCTTAAATCTAAATCATTTGAACGCAAAAGCAGTTCAGAGGACATTTTTTATCTTGCTTTGCGTTTTACTCGAAAAGCATTTTTAAAAACGGTGGGCATAATTCAAACAATTTTGAACTGATTCACATAAAACTTATAAATTAATATTTTTTATTTTTTGGCAAATTTTTATCAAAAACAAAAATTTTAAATACTCTTATTTGCATAAATTTTTTTTTTCTTCAAAAATATGTTCATCAGTCTGTGGATAATTAAATTGTGGAAACTTAAGAAGTCATCAGTTACTTACTTACTTACTTAATTACTTACTAACTTACTTACTTACTAACTTACTTACTTACTTACTTACTTCCTTACTTACTTACTTACTTACTTACTTACTTACTAACTTACTTACTTACTTACTTAGGTGGCGCTACAATCGCATGCCGAGTCCAAAAGCCCGACCGCTGTTTCTGGCCTGCGCTCTTTGGTGCCAGTTAGAAATCCCGAACGCTAACAGGACCTGCAGCACTTGGTCCTTCTAACGCAGATGTGGTTTTTCCCTTACTCGTCTTCCTTTCTGGGTTACTGTTTCGTAGGTTCGCCTTGCTGGAGCGTCTTTGTTCATACTGGTGACATGGCCGACCCAACGTAGCCGTTGTATTTTTATACACGTAACTATGCATATGTCCCTATATACAAGGTGAAGTCCAAAATAAACAAGACTGAGCTAAACTAGAAACGACAGGAGCTTTGGTCTGATAGCTTCGAGTTTATTTATTCAAAACAGTCCCCTCTGGCCTCGATACACTGTTTTGAGCGATCTAAAAGCTTTTCGAAAGAGTGGTTCAGGTCATTGACGGTGGGAATGTCCTTTAGGCTGTCGGTACAAGCCTTTTGGCCAAATGCAATTTTCCGAATAGGTAGAAGTCATAGGGAGCCATATCAGGCAAATACGGTGAGTGATTGATGGGTAAAATGCGATTTCTAATAAAAAAATCAGTCACAAGAGTGGATCGATGAGATGGTGCAGCGAATTCGGCGAATGCGATGCAACCAACGCTTAAAAACTCCAAAATAGAAAATTGCATTCACGGTTTGACCTATTGGCATGACCTCATCGTAGACAATTCCCTTGGAATCGTAAAAACAAATGAACATCGACTTGAATTTTTACATCTCCAAACGCGATTTTTTGGGGCCTTCCATTCGGCACTTTCACGCTTAGTTTCAGGTTTATGTTGGAGGAACCACGTCTCATTACCAATTACAATGTTGTAAAGGAAGTTCTCGTCTTTTTTCGCCTCTTTAATCAGGTATTTCGAATGTTGAATTCAGAGCAATTTTTGGTCCTCAGTTAACTTGTGCGGAATAAAACATGCACATACCTTTCGTAAGCCAAAATGATCTATGTTTTGGAGATATTCAACTCCGATTCCATGAATTTCAACGATGATTTCGGTTCATTTTTGACAAATTTACGAACAATTTCGATGGAGTTTCGGTGATTACTGATTTTGGACGGCCCCGATGTCCATTGTCAATTATGTATGTCCTCACAACCATCGGTGAAACGTGTAAACCACTCATGAACTCCGGCACGAGATAGACAATCATCGCCATACACTTTTTTCACCAGTTCAAATGTTTCGGTAAACGTTTTACCGATTTCAAAACAAAATTTGATATTAGCTCTTTGTTCGAAACTCATTTTTGTATCGATGACACAAGCATACTGACACTTTAGACGCAATAACTTCGCTTCCACTGAACCGAATGACACCAAGCTTTCTTTGGAAGTCAGATTGTGATGTAACTTCCGACGCACTAACTCATTAAAATGATGGCGTCATCAAAAACATTTTTATAACGCCAATCTTGTTTATTTTGGACTTCACCTTGTAGCTCATACAGGTCACTGTTCCAACGTACATGATACCAACGCGGAAGGGACCAAAGATCTAACGAATAATTTTTCTCTCGAAAGCTGTCATCATTTACTTAACTTTAAAAGCTGTCATCAATTGCTTAACTAGCAAAAAAAAACATGAGATCGAAGTGCAAACCTCCAATAAATCTATTGTAATGGTCAGTTTTCATAGTCAAACAAGTCATCAAATGACTCAGGCCGCTTTTTTAATGATTCATGCCGAAAACTTATCAGAAATACAGGTGAAGCACCTTGGCTAACCATTCATGCAGCTGAACTATTTATATTCACTAACACCGATCGACCTTCGAGATTTTCGAAAGTAGTCAAGAAGAAGTATTTCGATCAGTGGAGGACACAGAATAGCCTAAGGTGGCAATGTATTTTATTAGTTTTGTTGGTAGAAATGCATTTGCAGATTATTGTATTACATTGTGAAAAGGTACCTCGTACATCTTAGGGTGCATCACAAACTGTAGGAGAGAAGTTGAGCCGAACATCTGGTAAAGGATGTAAATTTGATTTAATTTAAAAAATGCAAACAAATTAACAAAAATATATTTTTTTTCGGTATATTATTGGTTTGTTTGAAAGCGCAAATACTATCATTATTCGATTTCATTCATGTGGCTGTCTCAACTGGCTTCGCAATAGCGCATCCTCTTAACTCAATTACTCATCCGTCCACGAAGGCAACGGAATTTCGGCCAATTCGGTTTTCAGTACGGCCTCATCGTTATTAGAGATAGAGAAAGTTTCGGGGGAGACTGGACACTAGGTCTTTTCGGCTCCCTGCACCCAATTCTATCTCACCTAAAAATAAAGAAATTTCGCAAACAATCTTCGTAAGGGTGACTGGAAACTACGTCTTTCTGGCTCCCAGCTACGAAAAATAAAAGACTAAAAACTCGTTCTTTTCGACTCCCTCCATCCACATCTATCCCAACCGGAAGCTTTAAGGGAGACTAGAAATTCATTCCTTTTGGCTCGATCCATTGATTCACTCCCTCCAAAGATTAAATAAATAAATATAATGAGAAAAATGAAAAAAATAAAAAAAATATTCAAAACCTTTGGAACGGCTTCTGGCTCTATCTCACGAATAACTTGCTTGCTTGATTCGCCTTAAGGGCATGCATTGTCAAAGGGTTGTTCGCGTAGCATCGGTCTTTCAAAAAAAACGTCTATTCTCGCAACTCCGAGGTGGTCAATTGATATCGTCGAGACGACTAATAACGAGATTACCGAACTTGACGCGCAAAATATAGTTTGTAGAATGGGATGTGTGGTCTGACGCACTGTTCTACTACCACTAAAAATCGTACATGTGGATGTGTTCTATTTTCCACCACAAAAAAAAACACATTTTTCATGTCTCTGGAACGCTCAGTAGCATTTTAAAAGCAAAATGGGCCGATGATATCACCACTACAAAATCCGCGGCAAACTGTTGCTGGCAATGCATTCGTGTCTCGACGATCACATATGGATTTTTCGATTCCCTAATATGACGGTTTTGCTTCCTAACATAGCCGCCAATATCAAAATGTACTCCGATAGAAAATATGATATTTCAATCAGATTTCGAGCTGTAATATTTCCTAACAATGTTCACTCGTAAACTGATTCATTTCGTTCTACAGAGATTTGATACTAACTCTCTATCAAGATTTCTAGCGGGAATGGACTGTCACTATCAAAATAACATGTGGTTCAAAAAACAAAAACACTACATACATATGTGGACAACGCTGTATTCGCAAACTCGATATCTAGCTACAGAAAATAAAAATGTTTAAAAAAAAAAAAAAAAAATAACTGGCGCGTACACTTCTGTTAGGTGTTTGGCCGAGCTCCTCCTCCTTTTTGTGGTGTGCGTCTTGATGTTGTTCCACAAATGGAGGGACCTACAGTTTCAAGCCGACTCCGAACGGCAGATATTTTTATGAGGAGCTTTTTCATGGCAGAAATACACTCGGAGGTTTGCCATTGCCTGCCGAGGGGCGACCGCTATTAAAAAAATCTTTTTATTAATTTTGCTTTCACCGAGATTCGAACCAACGACCTCTCTGTGAATTCCGAATGGTAATCACGCACCAACCCATTCGGCTACGGCGGCCGCCGATGTTTACATTTTAAAATTTGCAATAAAAATACTAGATACTTTAAATAAAAATATAATATTTACATATTAAAACTCGAAATCTTCCATTCGATACCAACCATAGACATAGATGTCCTTACTTGTTTTGGCGTTAATTTCTTCCTCATAAAATACGATTACTTCGATTGTGAAATGTCATCAGCATCATCACAAGCCGCCACTTAACCGTATTATAGCAATCAATGCAACAATATGCATGCCTTTGCATATATACCTAGATCTACTTACAAACAAACACATACACAAATGTATGCGGTTATCTAAAACGCCAAACAATATGCAACATAAACTTACACTGCTTTCCTAGCCGCACTCTCAGCATTCACTCACTCACACGCCATTTATGCACTCTGCATATCCCAGCGATTGATTGAATTATTTTCCAATTTACATTGTAACAAAGCCAGTCAACTAGCAAACAAAATATCAAGAACCAAGCAGCTCCACACACACACATCAACCTTTGAGGCGAAATGCAACGTTGTATTCAAAATGTATGATTTTTTAGTTCTTAGTAAACTAATACAACGGAAGCGGCATGAAGTTAATATTTTACACTTTTTCCTAAAACCAGATATCGAAATTGTAGTGAGTACAATAAATTTTAAAATGCAGAAGTAGCATACAAAATTAATACATCCCACTGTTGGATGTTGAAGCAATGCAAATATTTAACTGTTTATGTGTGTACTTTATTTGTGTGTCACTAAGTGTACATACATAGAAGAAAAATACATCCAAGCAGGAGCAAATACTCACACATACATACATAGTTTTCTAATTTTTTTATTTTTTATTTATTTTTTTTTTTTGTTATAAAGGGAGTATTCAAAATATCTATCTTGAAGTTAGGAATAGACATAAAAAAGTTATACTCTCAACCAATTGAGCACTTCTGCGTAGTTTTTCCATTATTAAAATTTTCCAACATGGAAAATACTAATAACTACAGTGAAAGCGTCTGCGCAATGGAACTTCACGAAGTTTTTCGCAAGGAAAACGAACTTCCAACTCAATCTCTATTCACTTTTGCTCAACTCCATTGGGGAAAAATGTTTGTGCTCATCTATTTGTGTGTATATGTGTATGTATGCATATATGTATGTATAAATTTGTGTGTGTGCTTGTGTTAGCCACATTACGCCTAAGGCGGTTACGATATCCTGTTTGTTTAAAAGCGTCTGTGTGAAAAATGGCATGTTGCGGGCAACAATGTTTATATATACATATATACATACATATATATATATAACATTCAGGGTCTTTCGATTTTTAAATTAAAATTAAACAAAATTTTTTTTAAAGAAATGCATTATCTGTTTATTGACATAAACAGGGTACGAGTACTCTCTGTTCAACGGACAAGTAAGGGACTGAAAAATGTGTCCGCTTATGGAAAATGCCCGCTTGAGAGAGGTAACCATTATGAGAAAGTGCACTGTGGAAGTAATTAGCAGAGGGATTACCAACAAGAGCGTACGCAAAGCTTTAGTATTAATGTAAAAGGGTGATCAGATTGAAGCTACTGTCAAACTACTACTACTGTCAAACTAAATACATAAATTTTTTAAGTATTCATTGACTTACGCCTCAAAATTGCCGTATTTGGGCTGAAGAGCAACCCGCAGCCATTCAAGATCAGCTATTACAACCAATCAAAACAATCGTTTGGTGCGGCCTATAGACTGGAGGAATCATCGGCCCATATCTCTTCAAAGACGAGACTAGCGCCAATGTAACAGTGAATGGCGAACGCTAACGCGCCATGATAAACGACTTTTTGAAGCCGCAAATTAAAGCCGCAAAAGTTGCAAATATTCAAGATCTCAATTTTTTTTTAGCTCTGCCAAATTCGGATTGATTTGCTCTATTTTGTTGAAACATCTTTTGGTGAAAACTTTATAGCTCACAAAAAATTGTACCATTAAAATGCATTTTTTTCTTTAAAGTATTACAAAATTGTACTAAAAGAGTACTGATTTGGAGGTCGCTGAATACGAAAATGAACTTCTCTAGAAAATCTGCCAAGAATGAATGCGGGAAAAATTAATATCGACCGCTTTTATGCGTTTTTTTACATTTTATTCCCGATTTGAGGTCTCTTAATTATTTTTTTTACCAATTAAAAATAATTAATAAAAATCAAAAATTAGCGAAACATCTTGAAAATGTCTTACTTTTTTTGAATTCAAATGCCTGTAACCAATAAAATTACTATTCCGAATATATAATAACGCAAATAAGCGGAATATGCCTTTTGAATAATTCCCATGAAAGATAAAGATTAGATTTGTGCGCTTTTCTTTAGTTTTTTTTTTTTTTTTTTTGCAATAGGTTGGGTTAGGTTGAAGCGGCTATTCACACTCAGACTCATAGCCCATTGTGATGATGCCGCGTGGAGAACCTGTACTTATCTTTCCTAAAACCAGTGTGTACTTTTGACATCTCGAAAAGCTTCAAAAAATGCATTCATTTTTGTATTCTAAATTCTTTCATACTTTGTAAATTAAGCCCAAAAAAATATTTTTCATAGCGCCATCTTTTTAATGAGTTAGTGCAATGGAAGTTACATCTCTAGCTGACTTCCAAAGAAAGCTTGGTGACATTCGGTTCAGTCTCAAGTGTCAGTATGCTTGTGTCATCGATACAAAAATGAGTTTCGAACAAAGAGCTAATATCAAATTTTGTTTTGAAATCGGTAAAACGTTTACCGAAACATTTGAACTGGTGAAAAAAGTGTATGGCGATGATTGTCTATCTCGTGCCGGAGTTCATGAGTGGTTTACACGTTTCACCGATGGTTGTGAGGACATAATTGACAATGGACATCGGGGCCGCCCAAAATCAGTAATCACCGAAAACTCCATTGAAATTTATCAAAAATGAACGATGATTTCATTGAAATTCATGGAATCGGAGTTGAATATCTCCAAAACATAGATAATTTGGGCTTACGAAAGGTCTGTGTACGTTTTATTCCGCACAAGTTAACTGAGGACCAAATTTTTTCAGAATTCAACATTCGAAAGACCTCATTAAACAGGCGAGAGAAGACGAGAACTTCTTTTACAAAATTGTAACTGGCGATGAAACGTGGTGCTTCCAACATAAACCTGAAACTAAGCGTCAAAGTGCCGAATGGAAGGCCCAAGACGCGCCACTACCCAAAAAATCGCGTTTGGAGAAGTCAAAAATCAAGTCGATGTTCATTTGTTTTTACGATTCCAAGGGAATTGTTCACAAGGAGTTCGAGCCAATGGGCCAAACCGTCAATGCGATTTTCTATCTTGGCGTTTTGAACCCTTTTTGCATCGCATTCGTCGAATTTGCCCTGAATACCGCGATAGGGGAAGTTGCACCATCTCATCGATCCACTCTTGTGACTGATTTTTTTATTAGAAATCGCATTCTAACCATCAATCACTCACGGTATTCGCCTGATATGGGGCTCCCTGTGACTTCTACCGATTCGGAAAATTGCATTTGGCCAAAAGGCTTGTACCGACATTCTGAAGGACATTCCGACCGTCAATGACCTGAAACACTCTTTCGAAAAGCTTGTAGATCGCGCAAAATAGGGTATCGAGGCCAGAGGGGACTATTTGGAATGAATAAACTCAAAGCTATCAGAACAAATTTGAATAAAATAGAAATTTCTAGAAGAAAATAATGCAGCTTTCAATTTCGGAGCTCTAAATCCAGTGCATATCCAACACGCTATTTCTTTCTATAATTTGAAACAAATTGAACATGAAGTGGTTTTTTGGTTATACAAAGAGCCTACAAAGAAATGGATTTCCATTCGAGAACAAAGCAAGCGATTGCTATTTTGTTTGCAATGCCGTGCACAACATCAAAATTAGAGAGATCATCGCACTCATTTTGGCAAATAGAACTGTCAAAATAGTTGTCAAAACAAAAAACTGCAATAAAAGAAGCTCGAACTCGAAAGGCTCTCTACAATTGGGCCTTATGACTGCACCCCCTGCTACTGCTGCCACAAATGGAGGGACATACATAGAGTTTTATACCTCCTCTAATTGGCAGTTGGTTTTCTATAAGAAGACTTTCTCCCTGGCAGAAATTTGCACAGGTATTGTCATTGCCTACTGGGAAACAATTTTTTTTCTACCATTTAAAGTTTCGTGTGCACAGTGCGCTTCGAACCCACAACCAACCGAATGGTAGTCAAGCATAACTCACTCGGCTACAGTGGCCGCAGGCAACAATGGCCATATACGGGAAATAACTGCAACAACGATAACAGGAGCAACATCACATCACCGTCACTGCGTACCACTCGGTTGTTACTTTGTTATGTGTAAATAGGTGTGTGTGTATGTTTTTCTTTTACACCACAAGCAAAATGTTTGTTTTCAATTAAGATCTCCACTTTTGCTCCTATGAAGATGGGCAAAGGGGGATTTTCTTAAATTTAATTACTTGTATACTAAAAATGCGTAAACTTCAACGTTTGTACGTATGTATGTAGATATGTCACCGAAATGGGTGCGTGTTAAGTGTATCCCATACAAATACCATACAAATGTGTCAATATATTTACTGAGGAGCAGTTCTGAATTTAAACTTTTAATTTGTCTATGTGAAGAATTGATTTTCTTGTTGTTTCTGGAATTCAAATCTTAACTTAAAGCTGTGTGAGCTAAGACTTGTAGTACACTTAAGTGTAACTACTCTAGACTTAAACGTAACTTAACATATCGCAGAGCAACCTGGGAAATTATTACTCCCGCCTTAAGACACTTAGAAAGCTTCTCATTTTGGATTCTTAAGTTACATGAGTTATGTGAACTGAGATCGGTAGGAGAATATGCTACGATCTAATTAATTAATTTTTAATTCAATAAGCCTTCAAAAAGATGAGATGCTACTTTTTGGCATAAATTTATTTGATGTGGCAACTTTGAAAACTACATTTGCGATATGTTGCAAATTCATTAGGTGCAGGTTAATTATGAGCGATAAGTTTACCTTAAATGTGTATATTTTAAGGATATTGTGTAACTGCGGGCGAGCAAGAGACCAGGCTTAGAAGTATTTATGAAAGGGATAAGTAAAACCTGAAAAAGTTGATTGCTCTTATTTATATGGAATGAAACTGTATGCGTAAGCTGGTTTGATAGCTTGAATAAACATCTTTATGTGTTTACGTAATTTAATTAAGCTTTACGTCTGAGTAATTACACTATTAGAAATATATCTACTTCATTTATGCTAACTTTCAAAACCAGGAACACGTGTTTCTTGTTAGCCAAAACTCAGCTTAACTTAGAAAACTTGGAAAGTTGTAGGTTTCTGATTCCTAAGTTAAGTTTCTAAGTGCAAAGGAAACCGTGAGAGAATCATGTTGCCTTATCATTTTTCACATATTTTGAATAAAATCCTTCGAAATATGCCTTAAAATAAATTTGTCGTACAAATGAAAAACATATGGCAATGCGTTAATGCGAAAATAAAGCCAAAGCAACCGAATAAGCAAAACAAAATAATGCAAGCAGTTTTCTACGAAATCTAAGGCGAATCTATTACAGGTGGTGTTGGTAAAACAGCTGATTTGATTTTTTTATTTCGCTGTGTCCATGTGTCTGTCAGCACGGAATAAAACAAGGCGAATTAATTTTTTCTTTTCTACTTTTCCAATACTTTGCCGTGACAATCAAAGGTACAAAACATTGTTGTTGGTCTAGTGCCACCATCTTTAATAAATGCGCCTTGACGAAAACTAAGTAAAGTCTAAGTCTTGGCTAATGCAGCTCTTACTCATATTATATCGTAAAAGGCTAAACTAGCTGTCGTAGCGTGGTGCTCTTTTGCATTTCATAACAGTAACAAGTCCTCGGTCAATTCTGTAAATGTGAGTTGCGCTTAATATTCGCCTAGAGAATCTGTGCACTTCACAAATGACTTATGAAATGGCAAACTGAAATCGTACATTGCGTGACTAATACAACCATGATTTCTTCCTGTATTATGCTATTCACTTAAGAGCAGGGTTCACTGCATGAGTTCCTCATGCCACGAGGTGCAATTACTTAAAAAACGTAGTGCACTAACAAAGCACCTATGAGCTATAAAACTCAAATAACTAATGTTGCGAACGAGCTCATCTCGTACATCTTTTAATGTACAAGAATGGGAACACCAGTTTGAATAGGTTAGGTTAGATTATAAGGTTGCTCAATGGAGTGCTCCCTTGGACAAAAAGTCGTATTTGTTACTTGTACAAATTAAAAGTATCGACGCTACAAATATACAAGAGATGTATTCGATACTCTAAAATATGATGATTCTGTTTTTATATTTTTTTAATAAAGTACCACACCTCGGTGGTGCTCTCAAAAATCATAAGTCATCGCAATATACTCTTTCAGCTCACCACTGCTTGAAGCATTGAGAGCTTCAGCCTTCGAAAATTCTCCAACATTTTGGACTACTTTAGTATAAGCAATGTTTTAGAATAAGCTAAAGTTAATATGTTGGAATCTGAGGTCGAAGTAGTTGATATAACAATGGTGTTCTGGAACTCTACTTGGCCGAATAACTTTTCTAGCTTCTTTTCATGTATTTTTAAAGAATTTCCTTGAAAGCAAAGCATAATTGCTTATACCGTACCATATACTCGACACCCACCCTGAATGCTTGCATGAAGGACTCTAATACAAAAGTTACTCAGTACTCTAACGAAGTATCGAGTATTTACACGTAGTTACTCTTATCGATAGAGTTCTAGTGATACCACGGCAAAAAGGGAGAAAAAACAGGAAAGAGTCGTTAAGGAGAGAGAGTTATGGAAACGACCAAACCATAACTTTTTACACCTGTGCTAAATGCTTCATACTACTTATGAAACCCATCAAGTGGGTAATATATCTACACTTGTCACATACACAGGCATAGCAAAAAAGATGAGAGTCAGGATGATCAAGCTTTAGCCCCGTGAGGGTAGAGCTGTTTAGAAGAAGGTTCAGAAATGGTTGCTACCACCCTCCACATAACTCCACCAAAAGGGGTGCGAAGTTATGTCGAGTTCCGCCGCGTGTATACCTAACGGGCACTATCCGGAAAGGATGCCCACAAAAGTTAAGAGCTGTGGCTTTGTTAACCTTATAAGATTTCTCGAACGGTAATCCATGGAATCCCTCGCTTTTTGGCGGGAAACCACATCACATTCCTTCTCTCTAACTAGTTCATTCACCCAGGTGTTTTCCGCAACGTGGCTGTGACCAAATATGATGATATAATGAGTCAGACATTACCAGACTAGTTTTGAACACACCCTTAACTAGCCCTAGGTCCCTATTTGCTGCTTGGCGCTCGGTGTAAATACTTCCATCCCTGACTGTTCTGTGACACAAGTGACCAAGCAATTAGATTAGATTCTTTATAAGGTTTGCACTTCGACATCATGATATTTTGCGTCCTCTACTCATCACAATAACTCATCCAGACCCAGTGCCACTATTAAACTCAGGATAGAGCTGGGTCGGAGCATATGTGCCTTTCTTCTGGCTGCAATTGACACAGATGTCTCAACCTTCTATGCTGCTGCATTCCAGGAGAAAGTACATTGGAGTCTCCTGTAATTGATCGCAGAAACGACAAGAGTCCGTAGACCAAATCCCGATCATGTGCAGATGACTTCCCATCTGCAGTGGTCTGTGAGAATGCCAGTGAGCATTTCAGCTTATCCCTGGGGAGAGTTATGAGAACCCCTTTTGATTGTACCCTCCTAGCAGGGATTTCGCCTGGCACTCCTGCGATTCTCTTTGATGGTGTGTTGTCCCATAGCAAGGAAGCGCTCGGGTCCTATTAAAGGCGAGGTCGCAGCCTCTCTCGCCAATGCGTCCGTTATTTCGTTCCCAGTTGTACCCCTGTGTCCTGGGACTCGAATTAGCCGGATGGAATAAACTGCTTCTTTCATTGCAGCTGCCTTCGCTAGAATACCCTGCTATGATCATCCGGTCACCTGAACTCCAGCTTGATGGGGTGCTTCTCGTTGAGTACTCCTCAACCAAACTTTCCGTCCAACTTCGAGGCATCTGTTAATTGGTTCACCAAGCCCTGCCTCTATATGCTGTAATCCGTCCACTCTTCTCTTGAGGGAAAGTGAATGGAGAATGTCTCATCTATCGCGAAGCAGTAAATGTTCCTGCAAGACCTAAATCCTCACATGTAAATGCCGTATGTTGGTAGCCCAGTTCCTTTGCCAACCAAACAAAATGAACTTGCGAATCGGAAGAGAAAATTGATGCCTATAAAATTGTTGATGTATTGCATGCATAAATGATATCTTCTACTTTAGGCTTAATCGAAGTTCATGTTCGTCTCAAATTACGATCTACACTCATATGTATGTACGAGTATGTGCGGCCATAAGTGTACGTATGGATGTATATAAAAGGATAGTCCACTGCTTTTTGATAATAAACCTGAGAAATTCAAGTACTGTAAATTTGTTTAAGGGGTTCCATACATTCCAAGTGTGGGCTGTTAATGCTGGTGAATTGCACGAACGTACATGCATATGTAAGTACATATGTATGTACAACAATAGCCTGCAGCGAAGAGCAACACAGGAGGTCCTATATTCAATTTTTTGAAAAGGACAACAAATTTTCAAATTTTATTTATTATATTTATTTACTAATTTTTAATAAATGCTTTATAATTTTTAACTCAGAAATTTAGAATTTATATTTTATTGAAATTACGAATTTACTCAACTTAAATTGTATTTGAAAAAACCACAGCACTCAAGCCAGCAACTTACTGAGTGAAAGCCACAGTAATCACACATCGTTATGTACTTATATACCCTTCTGTTCGGATACCTTTACACTCTAAATACTAATGTTTTAACTCACAAAATAAGTAGAGATTGCGAAATTTTACCGATCCTACAAAAGACAAATCTCATCACTAATTTAGATTTTCCCGGCAGGGTCACTTTTATGAACAGATGTAGTATGTAAAAATGCACACTTTTACATGTGTATGTATTGGTGCTTTACCCATTTAACCCATTGTTATTGACAGTTGTCCTGACAATGGTGAACGACTCGAATAACAACGGGTGCCGGTATATCTCCAACCACAATGGCAAATCGATGAAGAAGGAAATTTTAGAGGCCTATCAAACGTACATTCCTACATACTTTCATACAGGCTTCGCATTGCAGTGCATTGCAGCGTATCCTCGCAAATGCATGTGTTTACTTGAGGAAATGTAATACCTACATACACACACATAGTTATGAGGGAATGTCTGTTGCCTTGTTAGTGAGGTGTACCTATAAATTAATATCATTCATGGCAAGGGCATTTAATAGCATTTTTATACGCAAGCGAGTACGAGTACGTACACAATTGCTTGCATGTGGTGATTCAGTTCCGGGAATTTAGTTGTAACTCAGGAACTGGCAATACTGCGTTCTAATATACATATAATTCGTTATGAAGGTCCCCTCCTTTAGTTCTAGTTGAAGTTTGATGTCGACTTGGTGAGTTTTTTTCGAAAGTCACTGGACATTAGACTAGAATATTTTTAGTATGACCTCAGTACTATAAAACAAAGCGTTTGCAATAATTCTTGCGAAAAAAATAAATTGACTCGGTCTTTTTAATAAAAAAATCTACTAGATTGTTCAATAAGTTTTGTGGTTCGACAAGAAAAACACAATTTTAGGGGTTGGAAATACATTTTATTATGCAATTTAGTTCCCCTGAACATCAATACACCTGTTCCGTGTTATGAATTCCATCCGTGTAGTGAGAATCTGGAACGGCTGCAAAATACGCTCCCACAGCTGTTATGACCTCATCATTTGATGAAAATCGCTTTTCACGCATGAATTTTTTAAAGTCTGGAAACAGGGGCCAAATCTGCTGAACACGGTGGTTACTCCAACAATTCGAACTTTAGTTCTTGGATTTTAGTCATTGTCAAAATGCTCTTGTGACACGTGCGTTGTCATGTTGAAACCGATTTGTTTTCTTTTGCTAACTGGGTCTTTTCACAAATGTTTTCCTTCATCTGGTCTAAAAGGGTACAATAATATGCAGAATTTTTTGTTTTCCAGTGTGCAAGTAATCCACAATTGGATGAAAGGAGTCTTAAAAAACTTTAATGCATACATATTTTTGAATAGGGTTGCCACCAATTGAAAAAATTTAAATGTTTTAAATATGCAATTTCACTAAAATATTACAAACGAAATGTTTTTATTGTGAACATTTTAATGCAGAAACCAAATTTAATGGGGTTTCCTGTGTTTTGTTCTAAATAGCCTAAAAGCTATACTGTGTAACAAATTAAAAAAATAAAATAAAATAAAAAAGCAATATTGAATATCGAATAAAAGAAGTCTAAAACAACTTTAGTTTATACTTATTTTTTAATAGGGTTGCCACTAATTGAGAAAATTAAAATGAATTAAATATGCAAATCAGTAAAAATAATGCAAACGAAAGTTATTTTTGAACGTTTTAATGCAGAAGTATTAAATAGGGTTGCCACCTGTACAATAAATAAGATTCTCACATACCCAAAAAAATGTTTTCATTAAGTATGTTTTTAAAAAAATATTCAAATATTGGTATCAAATGAGAGTTGTTGAGAAAACTTAATTCATAGCTATTTTCAACAGGGTTACCAACTACTCAAAAAATTCACACTTATTATACCAATAAGTTAAGTAAACTATTTGAATTACTTTAATCCAGAAATATTTTGTTATAGGGTTGCCACCTAATTTTTAAACATAGATATGAAAGGATATTAGTTATTACAGCTACAGTTGGTTATGTATATACATATATGTATATGTACATATATAATTAGCGCTTACACACTTTTTGGGTGTTTTACCGAGCTCCACCTCCTATTTATGGGGTACGTTTTGATGTTTTTCCACAAATAGGAGGACCTACAGTTTTAAGCCGACACTTCAGATGGTTTTTTGGGAGAATTTTCATTGCAGAAATACTCTCATTACTACCATTGCCTATCGAAGGGCAACCGCTATTCGAATTTTTACATTTGGTGTTTCATACACGGAGCTGCGAACCTGCGCACTTCCGAATGATAGTCAGGCATAAACCCATTCGACTACGGCGCCCGCTAGTTGCAGTTTTTTTCTGTTTTTTTTTTCTGATCAATTTAATGTTAGGAATCGGTCGAAATAGAAGCAATTCATAAATCGTTCCAAACATCGTTGTGCAAAAATTGGCAGTAGAAAACATAGCGAGGACGGCTCTGCACTAGTTCGATTTACTGCAGATGAGCATGTGCTTGCATACAATGAAGAGATAAATTTGACCGCATCACATCATTTCCGCTCTGTACCCATATTCTGCCGTGTCGGTTCGTACTTTTATCCTCAAGCGGATGTGTGAGCGGTGCAAATACTTATACATACACACATAATTTTCTCAATTACACATATGTTTGGATTAACATTTACATTTATTTCTAAACATTTTAACTTAAAAGTAAAAGCATGACTTAAGGAACAAGCGATTACATAAAATATTTAATAAATAAATTATAGTAAAATTTTTGCATTTTTGTTCGTACACACTTACGATTTTTTTTTAATTTGAAGTGAATGGTTCTCTGTTTGAGAATATTAAAAATGAAATATCTGTGTACATCTGTACATGGCGAATTGTAATTTAAAAGAATCATTCGTAGATATTAACCATCATTTTACCAATCCGTAGTAGATTGACAATTTAGTTTGTACTTATTTTTATAACAAAAAAATAAATTAATGTTATTAATTTTACAAAATATTTCATTTTTGCATAAATCAATTCCTTCTCTGCTCAACAACAATAAATTTCAGCGCCCAGCGTAATGCTTTCATTTACCTACAAATATATGAATTTTCTAATTTACTAGTGCCTCTCCATTGGAATTCATAACTTTTCTCTTAACCTTAACAATATTATGTTAAAACGATTGGCCGATACTAATTTATTATTCGGCACACTTTTTTACTTGGACTTCTTGGCAGCAGCATTTTTCTCCTCTTCTGTGGGTTCTTCAAGTGCAGCTAATGCCTCCTTTAATCCCTCAGGTACTTTATATTTTTGATTATACACCAAAAACTGTAAAGATATTATGAAATTGTTTATTGTTATAACAGTTAATATACAACAACAAAAAAAACTCACCTTTCTGGGATCGGACTTTTCAATGTTCTCACAATTCATTTTAGCGCTGGAGTAGAAGCTATTAGGAGAAAATAAAAATTTGTAAGACGTTTGAAAATTCAGTTAAAAATCAAGACATGCAAAATTTGTATAATAAAAAGGAATTTAGAATAAGCACACCGGTAGTGATTTTAATTATGGATATTTTTACCTGAGGGCGATTTTATACAAGTGGCTCCTCACAATTACGTTAGACGCATATTGCTTGCTATTCGACTGAAACCTTTCATGCAGGCTTTCAAATTATCCCTTAAGTGACTTTTTACATACTTTAAAAAACGAGTAAATTTTGAGCTTTAATTTACATTCAACGTTTTCTTTGAGAGCAAAAAAATTCGTGAGCTGATCTGTCGTATGAGTACCCCTGTTGTCTGAGTCACCCTACATTAGATTGCAATGATTCTACTTGTACATGGAAAAGTTTTATGGAATTATTTTTACTCAAAAACATCTAAGCGTAAAGCTAGGTTTACATTCACAACTTGAAAAAAAAACATTTCTGGTTCAAGGAAATGAAAATTTTGTAAAAAATATTTTACTTCAGACTTTTGAGTGAAGCCGTGTGCATATCTTCCATATAATTATAAATTAGTCTTCAGTTAGACAAATGGATGGAAAAATAGCTCCTGTTTTGATGACTTCTTTGCTAAGTTTTATAAATTGAGATATACTATATGTATATATTGTATTTCAATAAAATATTTTTTTATATTTAGGTCCATCAAACTCTTTGTATTCGCAACTTGTTATCCTGCAACTTTTTATACGTAATTTGTTTCTTCAAAATTATAGATTTTTTACCAAAAAATAGACAAAAACTATCCAATTTCCATTTTAGTACTGCTACGCTAGAAAAAGATCGGCGTAATAGTTAACTAATGCTACGTTTACACCATCACCCAAGAACATATTTTAGGTGGTTTGCTTACCATGCTAAAAATATTTAATTTCAAATAGTGCTTGTTTTCTGAGCTACTGTTACTGAGTACGAGAAAGAAAAAAATTGCATTCATCAAATTCGGTTGCTGATGCACTTAAAATATGAATTAATATAGATTTTCGTATTTTTTAGATAAGATTTAAGTACGAACTAGTTCAAACATATCTATTGCCACTAACAACTTTATAGCAGTACTCAGAAATCAGCGCAGCTAGTCTGGTAGATTTGCTTAGTAGCAGAATAGCTGAAGAGCTTATGAACGCACTGTGTAACCTTGGGGCAACCTTGCAAAAGAGCTGACAAAACAGCTGATTTTGGCAAACACGAAAAATTATCATCAAAGGAGCGTGATTTCAAAAGAATTTGTGCTTTCTTTTTGGAATATGTTTTAAAAATGATGCCCTCCTCTTTATGTGAAAACTTTTTCCACAGCTTTTTACTTTTTTTTAATGCTCGGTTCTATTATTTCAAATTAAATGCAGAATAACTTCCATACATCGAAAAATGTATGTAAACAAATGGAATACTCAGAGTTGCATTTGGGCTGTGGTAAATTAACTATACAAATTTACTCAAAAGGAGTTCTGTAACAAAAAAGAGTTAACTGATAGTAAATCTACACGAAATGTATTTTATTGTTGTTTAGAATAAATCTGCTCTTCATCAACTGCTATGATTTGTGAACTCCACTTGTATGCTTATGTTACGTTTACACTGCCTAAGACTTGGTTTGTGGATTTTTATACAATAAGATGTTTGTTTTTTTGTTTTTTGACTAGCAAAACTAATTTTATGAATTCTGAAAATTATATTGTAAGAAGTTTTTTGTTTTTTGTCAATTGATTTAGGAAACCTTTCTAGGTATCATAAAATTATAGAACTGCGTCTTTTACTTAGTATGTCACTCACCGCACATCGTCACGTGACAGTCCATTTCGCACGATTGCGTAGCATAGACCCAAGACTGCGCCACCAACAATAACAAACAGGGGAGTCAACTGGAAATATAAAAAATATAGAAAAAAGCATTAAGCGATTGCAATTATTTTGTAAAAACACTAATGCATGTACGAAAAAATATCAAAATATTACTATTTCAACAATTTAAACATATTTACTCAATATACTTATCTACAGATAAAAATAGTGAAAAAACGAAAACAGAATGGTTATTTTACTTTTTTTTCTTTTTTTTTTTAAATCTTTGTATCATCTGTATAATGGGACAGTACCCTACTTATACTTATCTATAGATAATTAATGGGTTTAAAAAAACCGACTGATTACTGAAACACAAAAATAATACAAAATTAACTATTCTACAAACTTCGACTTAAATTTGAAATTAAAAGTAAATAGAAAAACAAAACCAATAGATACCTTTTATAAAAAATATCTTTTAGATAAATATTAGAAATGCTGCTTGAAAAAGCTTTTATCTTAAATAGTTTTTGTATATAAAAATATATGCAACTTACTATTAGCTCAACGAGTCATTTGATATAAAAAATGTACCGACCTTCAAAAAGGAAACTCGCTTATTTCTAGCTTTTCTAGGTCTATATGGATCGTCATGGTAGAAATTTTAATAATAAAGTAATGAATAAAAATAAATTTATAATTAAATTATTTTTTTAATAAAATTCACTTCATATAATTTTTGAAAATTTTGAAATCTTGATTCAATCGATTAAATTAAAATTAATCAATTAAAAAACTATTAATTTTTAAAACTCGCCATCTTTCAGTGCAGCAACTAAGCCCGCTGGCCAAAAATATCTTTGATTGTAGGTACGAAACTGCAAAGGTTAAAGTATATATGCATACATACATACATATGTATGTATGGATATATTTGTATTAAGATAATAATGAATAATATTGACGCACCTTCTTTATGGGTGGTGGTTGATTTTTCATTATACGCGTATAATCTTCATACGGCATTTTGCCATAGTAACTAAATAGTAGAGTTTTTTATTTTTAATTTTTAATGTATTTGGTTTCATATTTTATGTCTCCTAAGCTTACCAAACGTCATGGCGTGTAAATGCGAGCCGTAAGGTCCACAGAAATTCGCAGGTCATACCGCCTAATGTAAGAACTATAATGGGTATTACCTAGAAAAATTTTCAGAACAATTAGTGCGAAGTTAGTAATTTTTTTAAAAGAAAATTACATTGAACTATCATTAAAATTGAAACCAACTTCAAATTAGTGTCAACTTTTTTCAAATTATGCGTCCACCTTAACTCTAAAACGGCTTTTTTTTTATTCAAAATATCTTTTGTGGGCAATGGTGCTGAAAAAACTGTTAGCCCTGCATTATCGCTCAATATTTTCATAGTATTTCATATCATTTGATTTACATATATACGAGTATATTATTTTGACTCAATTACAAATTAAAATATTCAATACAAATGGTATAGCAGTAAATTTTTGTAATAAAAACTAGCTGCAAGAAATTTTCACTCAACGTTAATGCAACACCGCGCACGTTCGGCTTAGTTCATTTTCCTTGAAATATTCAAAAGTAGATTTATAGCGGTACGAAAAGCAAATTATTTGTTACCATCCGATCTGAACAGCTAAAAAAAAATAAATAATAAAATAATTCATTTCAGAAGTTAATCACTTGAAACTTCCTGTACTCTCTTTCTGGGAACCTCTTGCTGAGCCTTCCACTCTTTCTCATCGAAACATTCTCACATAAACCAGTATATTTAATAGTATTTATTAAATTGGAGGAAACATTTAAAAAAAAAAACACTAAAAACTCTTGAAAGTAAAAAAAAAACGATTCAAAATTAAATCTACATATATACATATTGGCACAAAATTACTCATCCCATTTTGGTTTTGCATAACTTTTTTACTAAATAAAAATAAAGATTTTGAGGGTTGGAAATCTTTATTTGGACCCTTACGCGCTGCACTGCTTGTTCGTTTGCACACTGCAGCTGCCTAATTCGCAATTGTCAAATATAATTGACGTGCGACGTCATTTGCAAAATATGTGAATCTTCCGATAGGGTGGTTAATTTTGCGCCACCTTGCATACATATATATTTAGGCTCGAATCATATTTTTTTACTTTAAATAGCTGAGTTTTTAACATAATTAATTCTGAACTAAATTTAGACTTTTAAATGAATAACGCATTGTGTCCCCATGCGCTTTGGCTCACTTTTAATCTTTTGAAATTAAGCGATTAAAAAAAAAACGATAAAAAAAAATTTTAAATGCAATTTACTATATATGTATACCTTTTTTAATTACAATAGAATTTTTTAAATTATTTCCAGCAGAGTTTTTTCTGCTACGAAGATGTTAAAAAAATATTTCAAGCCACTTCCAAAATGCCATTTCTCAACACTTCCCCAAACATACCGGCGATCCTTCAAACACATTCAGCAATATGCGCATGTGCTGAATGCTTACAAAACAACTACCTGTGCGAACGAACATGTTGCCGCAACATGTATGCAAGGATTGCTCGGCTTTTCAATGCCTTCGTCCATTTAAATAACGCACGAGTATAAAAGCAAACAGTTGACTGTGAATAGAATTTAAAACCAAAGAAATTGCATTAAAGGATAGGCAACCAAGTCGTTTCTACATCGAAATTGTGTATTTGTGAATATATTGAGCACAGTTGTATGTGCTGAGACATTTAAATATTGTGTTATTGAATGAATATCGAAATAAATTGCATGTGAAAAACACATTTATCAAATGAAAAAAGTATAGATAAACGGTTATAGTGAAGGAAATAAAATAAAAGCGGCTTAGTGATTCAGCAAGTGGTTTTAAAATTTGTTCTTGCATTTGTATTTGCGCAAAAGAAATAAATAACAATAACAAAATCACCCAAGAACATAAAAACACCCTACACAGCTTAGCATATAAACAAATTAATTCAGCAAAGCAAGAAAAATATTTGAGGAAAACAACTGAGCAACGACTTCGTGCAGTTACCTAGGGCAACCGTGTGAAAAGCGTTGCTATTTATTTTTTTCGACTTGTAGAAAAAGTGAAAATTTCACAGGATTGACAAGGGACTCTCAAGCGATTTAACTATATTTGATTAACGTGAAAATATTTAGATCTAAATTAAAACAAAATCTATTAATTATTGTATGAGGCGCGTTGTGCGAATCTGATTTTTCACCTTCAATCTCATAATTTCTTTTTAACCTCACTTTTGCCCTTGTAGTCCAATCACTTGGGCATACACCGTTTTCGCGTACGCGTCTCCGTTATTCTTCGAAATTAAGCTAATACGTTAAGTGCACGTACTAAAAAGAAAAGTAATTACCATGTTACAACACCATCCTCATACAATCCCCCTTGGTGCTGCGGCACGCATTAAGGAAGAAACCACAAGCAATCAACCGTTTTTCTTTGCTCACAGCAACCCAATTGACAACGCTGCTGCAGCTGCAGCCGCAGCCGCTGCTGGACTCATCGACCATCAACATCGTGACCTACATACTGCGCTGGTCAATGTAGCCGCTGTAAATGGTACATTGTCCAATACAACGGCCGCTGTTTTGAAAAGCCAATCGGTGCAACAACAGCAACAGAATAACGCTGCTCAACAGACCGCTCAAGCTCAAGCACAAGCGGCAGTAGCAGCCGCCGCCGTAGCAGCAGCACAGGCGCAACAGCAGCAGTCACAGCAGAATACAGTAAATAATAACGCTTCCGCTCAGCAGCAGCAACAACAACAGCAATCGCAACAGAACGCCATGGTGCTGTTAAATGGTAATGCTGGAACAGCTGTTGGCGGGAATAATGGTACTGCCAATGGTGTTGTGAAGACCAGCTCATCGGGTCGTTCGACGCCAGTAAATGGTAGCTCCACTACAGATCCAGCACCGGGTAAACTCTTCGTTGGCGGTCTTAGCTGGCAAACATCATCGGAAAAGCTAAAGGAATACTTCAATGTGTTCGGCACCGTAACCGATGTGCTGATCATGAAGGATCCCGTGACACAGGTAAGCACGTAGTGGTCTCCTTTACAGCGTTGATGCGGAGGAGTGCCTTTTTACTACCTTAAAACAACAACAAATACTGCTACTACTATTTACAATATCTACCTACTTTTATTTGTTATATCTACTATTACTATTCAGTGGCTGCCTACGCTGGCTTTGGGTGTAACAATATTTGTCCTTAAGTTTCTTCAAAATTTCTTTTTCACATGGTCTACCATTTCTATACATACACATGCACATATATATATATACTATATAGTACATACATATGTGCGTTTATTTTACAATATAATACGTTATTTATTTGCATACATCTACTTGCCTGCATTTTGGGCCAACGAGTATACACATACATGCATACATACGCCGTACATGTATGTGTGTTTATTTTCTTACACGGTTGACTGCAACGTACGGTTTAGCTTCTTTCACGCTGCCAGCCGGATAAATTAGCAAGCAGCTGCTCCTTTTAATTGTATTTTACCTCAGCAGTATGAGCGCGTCAACAACATGTCAGGAGCGTAAAGCAATAACAAACAAGAGCTCAAAAATGCATATGTATGAAGTAAAGGATCTTATTTTTGTGTATTCATTGAATTGACATAGGTTATTGAGTACGGCGCGCAGCTGCACGAAAGCCAACTGTTACCTGTGCCTTTGGCACGACATTCAACTTTAGACATACATACAAGCATACATAAATGTGTGTAGTTAGATGTAGTACAACGTGGCTCCATGTAAAATGAATGATATAGTGCAATTTTTGGTTACTATTGAAGCCCAAAACATTTCTCAAAAAATTTAAAAATCATAAAAAAAACAGAATCACAAATATGCGCCGTATTCAGAAAAAAATAGATACAACCATCAAATTTAAGAAGTGTAATTTGTCACAATCAAAGTGCGCGCGCGCTTTCTGCAAATCATGGGCAAAACTCGTACCTACAAATATGTTTGTACACAAAGTTCAATGCATCAATGTAGGGCATTCCCCTTGTGCAGCTCATGCGCCAGTCTTATGGTCGTAAATGTTTAGCGCGCGCCCTATACTACAGAAGGTACGTCCAACTGCCTCAAACATCTGCCAATGGATTGGGTAGGGTAGACTCCTCGTTGGCTTGTTGGTGGCTGTATTCTTCATAAAAAGTGGCGCAAAGCGCAAGCGCAATGTTCCAGCTGTTCAATTGAATTGTTTTTTTTTTTTGTTTTTATATAGTTCAATACCACATCAACACTTTTATAAATACTATAATGCGGAATGCCGCGTCGGCGCACGGTTGGGCATCGCTGTGTGGCAAAGGCGACATTAAGTGAAAACCGGTATATAAAACAATAAAACGGCATTTGTTATTGCTTTGGATTGTGTTCTTTGACGCAGCTTTACTCCTGTCGCTGTTGATGTGGCTAACGTTACTGCCTTCTATACGTACATATGTATGTGTGTATACTTCCTTCTTGATTTATTTGTGAAATTTTTTTTTTGGCATGTCCTGCCGCTATTTTTGAATTTGGCGTATTTTTTTTACGTTGCTACTCTTTGGAAAACGAGTTTTGAATGGTGCAGCTTTGGTTGTTTTCGAAATTTATTTTATTTTTCTTTGTCACTATTCCAGATTTATTTGCTTATATCCCATAGGTTATATGTATTAATATCCTCTTACAAATACATACAAACACAGGGACATCCTGTCTCACCTATAACGGTGCCCGGATTTCTTTTTATTTCTTTTTTGACCACATCCTTGGATTACCTATACGTATGCATACAGTCGTGGTCGTAAAAATTGCATAGTGACGATAGCCAAGTTTGGACTATTGGACTTTTAATTATTTTTTATTTGATATTTTTTTTCTTAATATGGGCTATAAAACAACAAAAATCATATAAATCAAAGTTTGAACTTTTTGGTCAGAATTTAAAAAAGTTTAAAGTAATATGAAATGAAATAAATATATAAAATAAAATTAAATAAATAAAATTAAATAAATAAATAAAATTAAATAAATAAATTAATTAAATAAATTAATTAATTAAATAAATTAATTAATTAAACTAAATTAAATAAATAAATAAAATAAAATTAATAAAAACAAGGGTTTAAAAAAATTTCGAGCATTTGTTGTATGGAAAGACCGGCGTCACCGGCGTTCCCCCGACAGTCGGTTCTTCGTAACCGGAACGACCTGGATTTACATCCGGCCAAGGGCTAGCACTTCAGCATCATTCTCCGTATATGTATATGGAAAGTTTATGCTACTACAACAACAACAACAACCGGCCCCAAATTCTAACCAAACATTTTTAACTTTTAATGATTTTTTTATGAAATTTTTTTTTTGATTTTTTATAAATTTTATATTCTAATCTATCGCTGCCTTCAAAATAAAAGAAACACGGCATCATACAAAATTTTGACTATTTATTTTTGTTGTTTTTATAATTTTTTATCTATTTTTAAATTTAATTATTTTTATTTTCTTAATGTTTTTTTTTTTTGTTATAAGCTTCAAACTTTGTACAAAATTAAAAAAAAAAAATGTAAATTTCAAAGTGTTTAATTAGAGTTTTTAGGAAAATATGGCTAAAAATTTGCACTGATTTTTGATTAAGTTTTTCCTTGGTTTATATTTAGCAAAATTTCGCTATGCTTTTAATGTGACCACGTCTGTGTGTATGTATGTTTGATTTTTTGCATACCGGCCATATGCGAGTGACGCACTAAACCTATGCTTAACAAACGAGCACACAAACACAACTGGCTCTAAAAGGTTGTTTTGAACTAGACTTTTTTTTTTGAACGAAAACTAGTTTCTGCCTGCTATCCTGCTACAGCCGCAGGATAATACCAATTATTTTAGTATCCACATATTTCGAATCTTTTCCAATTACATTTATTTTTAACTTAGTATTACGTAGATTAGTAAAATATTTTCAATGCAAGATACAAAACCAAAAGTATTTTTACAAAAAGGTGAAAATACCTAAAAAAATACAAAAAAAAACTGAATACTTGGAACTTTGAGGCGCACAGTTTACCACATTTGATAATCTTTTATAACTTAAAGCAACTAATTACTTATAACCCGAAGTATGATAATCATACCCTCAAATCGAATTTCAGTAGAATTAAGTTCGAATATTCTCCTACAGATGGTAGTGTAAAGAAAAATGTATGTAGAGAGTAAGCAAACTCAAGTAAGCTAAATTCTAAAAGTAACCAAAGAAAAATAGAATTTAACCTTAACGTCGTCGAAATTTACTTCTAAACGCTAATAAAAACCATATCCATACGGCTTTACAACAAATTTAGAGAAAACGTCAGCAAGAAGAAACAGCATTATAACAGCAAATAAATAATACAGCATTGCAGAAAAGAACAGGGCAAAGCAAATGCGCAGGAAGTATCTACCCAGTCAAATGAGGCATTCACAATCTATCCACGATGTGTTTCTGCTTCTCTGTGTGTGTGTGTGTGTAGGATTAAATGCCGAAATTACAACATACCTGAGTCACTGGTCGACGTCTGTATGTCTGCATATCAGTACATTCACACATAGAAAAAATATATCGATACGCAAAAGGGCTCTTCGGCCTTGCCACTACTCCATACTCCACCATACGTAAATTAACGCTTTCAATTGAAAATAATAACAGAAAAAGCGTTACGTGGCAGCTGGGCTGCAGGATTACGACAAGCCAAACAACACGCAGAGAGTCCTTAGTAGCAGGGATAACTAACAAAAGAAGGCTGCAACCCTAAATTATATGCGGCTGTATGACGAAAGGGCAAACAGAGAAACAGAGGAGCTGGTCCGAGCATGCAGCTCCGAAACGAGTTTGTTCACTATATTGAATCCTGTTAAACCGCATTTTGCATTTTGCACATGCGCACCAACCGCCGCAACGTCAACTAGTTTCGGTGTCGTCCAATAATCATAGGTATTTGACTATAACAATTTTTTCCTCCTAACTATCGCATCTGAAAATTAAATTAAAACAAAAATGTAATCGTACTTTTTCATACGCTCATTAATGAAAATTACCCATTTTTAAGTAGGTATCTAAGTACATAGGTAACCGTATACTTGCAATAGTTTAATGCGTATTTAAAAATGTACAATTAATAAATATTACTACTATCAACTAGGAACTGTTGTCGAATTTACCCCAAAGCTGTAAATGTATCTAAAATTGTAATGGATTTTTTTCCTTCTTACCATCTCATATGTATTACAATACTAATTTAAACTTATATGTACTATTATCATATAAAATTTAGCGTTTTTATTATAATATATTCTATAGTATTTACATATATATATACATTTTTTTTGGTACTGAGTATTTATTAAAAGTAACTGATCTGTTCGATAACGTTTTTGCTAGAGAACGACCGAACTTCGGTGTCGGCCATATGGCGCTACGAGAGTTCACTTCGATTTCAGCGAAAAAAAGCCGAACATTTCTAAAAAAAAATTTGCAAAAATTGTTTTCGTTTTTTGAATATTTTTGTTTTAATACTAGTATCAAAGCCCACATTTTCTGTCGAGAAAACTGCGTTTGGCCCTTGAAAATGATCGATTCAGTTTTAACCAAAGTTTCAGCTTTCGGCTTTAAAAATCGATGTTCAGTCGTTCTCTACTTATTTGTTGTTAACAATAACATCCCTGCAGTGCCTTTACTCAAATATGAATATATGCCTAATACCTTTCTGTGAACTTTTTAACAAAATAACTTGAATCGACATAGCATTTTCTAGCTGTCAAACTTCTTCTTGATTAGTGCTATAACCGCTTACACGATTTTGACTGAGTTCAACAAAGCGCGCCTGCAAACAGTAAATGCAATATTAAAATTACTAATCCTTCACTGTATCTATACATCGAGAACGCATACTAATAAACGTTGAACTCAAATCAAATAAATTATTTTGTTAAAAGTCCATAAATATTTGCCTATTTCTATATGTGTATGTGTTTAGTGCATTTTAGATGCTCAAAAAAGTCAGTAAGCGTCGTTCAGTTGTAAATTTAATATTGCCTATTTTGGTGTATTACTGTATGTGTAAAATACAATTAAAAAACACATTGAGTGAAGTATGCGTATTGTAAAAAAATGTATACTTCTGCGCCTATATAAGCATTTCGTGAAGAAATATGTAGTTTATTTATGAAGGGCAGATTTCACAGTGGTGAGCCAATTAATATTGATGAAGCTTTCATTTTCGGTTCTGCGCAACTGAGCTGATTGGCGAAGGCATTTTTGTTTCACAATTTTTTTTTAATTACAAACAAATTTTTTAATTTAAATTTAATTTTGATTTAAAAAAATTGCATTTTGAGTTTAATTTTAAAAATTATTTTATTTAAAAAAATGGGCTAGTCAATTTGTTATTAATTTTTTTTTACAAAAAACAAAAAGAAATTTTAATAATTTTTTCATTTAAAAAATTTTTTTTTTTTTCAAAAATTAAAAAAATTAAAAAATTTATATTTTACTTTTATTTATTTATTCGACTAAGATAAATATAAAATAATTCAAAAAAGAAAAATTACAGTTAACTAATTAGATATAAGCTAGTAAAAGATTTCTATGTATATATACATACATACATATATATATATTTTTTTTTTGTTTTTTTGTGAAAAACTGTTTTATTTTAGTTGTAGTTATTTTGTTCGCCTTAAAGAAATATAATTAGCTATGTACACATAAGCGGGTAAAATAATCTACAGTAGAATGGCCAAAAAAGAATTATTTACTTTTTGTTTTAATTGTTTTTGGTTATTTGTTTTTGCTCTTTTGTGTTATGTTGTTTTTGGTTATTTGTTTGCTCTTTTGTGTTATGTTTTTTGGTTGTTTTTCTTTTATTTTTTTATTTGTTATTTTTCTTTTAGTTTTTTTTAGGTCTTTATTTTTTGTTTATTTATTTGCTTTGGCTTTTTTTTTGTACTGATTTTTGTTTGATTTTTATTTGCTTTTGTTTTTTTGGATTTTTTTTTTGTTTATATTAGTTTTTTGTTTGTTTTTTTAGTTTTTTTTTTTGTTTTTTTATTTGCTTTGGTTTTGTTTTTTTGTTTTGGTTTTTTTTGTTTATTTGTATTTTTTAGTTGTTTGTTAGTGTTTGTACTTTTGTGTTAAGTTTTTTTTATATATTTTGTTTATTTGTTGTTTTTCTTGTTTGTTGTTTTTTTTTTGTTCCTTTTTTTCTTGTTTTATTTATTTCTATTTTTTAATTTACTCGCTCCATAGAACAAATTTAGGGTTTAGCATCAAGCATTTTTTTTTGTTTCTTTTTTTTATTTGCTTCGGGCTACCCTAAGCTACAGTTTCTTCGTTCGCAAGAGTTAACCCTCCACTGTAAAATTAGCCTTAAAAAATTCAAGCCCTTAGCTGATCGCCATCTTTGAAACACATTACAGTAATATATGTACGTACATTTAAGAATTTCTATTGTATAAACCATATTAAATTTGTTAATATCAAAACTAAAGAAAAAAAATAATGCTTAGACATCGTTAGTATCACATAAAATAAATGTAACTAATCAAAATGTTGTTTTTACTAAACAGTTATCTCTCATAAAGTTGAGTATCTATTTTGAAAAGGATATGCTTCGGAAGCATTAAACTCTGGCTGCTTTTGTAAAAGTGTAAAACACTATTTAATATTTCTTAAAGAAGTGCAGCTTTAGTCGTTTCATTTCCTTAAGAAAAAATTAGCTATGCCTAAACTACGTATAGACAATATTTGAGTGAATTGTGAAGTTAATTACATTTTGTCTTATTTTTTTCCTAATAGTTGTACGTATTTACTATTTAGGGAGTTTATAGTGGCTTAAGGAAATTAAACTTTTCCAATCCAAAAAGTACTAAAATCGTTTTCTCCGTACTACTTTTTAGAGCAAATAAAGGCTGATGAATAAAATTTTATTAAACTTCTTCGTGTATCGATTTCACGCTTTTTTTATTAATATATTTTAGTCTTGTAGTAGATTAGTTAAACATTTTGCCTTCCGTTTCAAGCTAATTATCCTGTATTAATGTGTTGCTAATCATTTTAATTTCATACTTTACATTGCTATTATTCATTAATTTTGTAGCGGATGTCATATTTTCTGTTCACTATTGCCAATTTCACATTTGATTCCATTGCACTGTAGTAATAATCGGCATTTAAAATTATTTTCAGATTCCAAAGAACATCTTGATAGTTATTTGTGTGATGACTTTTTTGTTTTGAGTCATAAAACTTTACTCTTGAAAATAGGGGTTTGACTTCGCAAAAGCATCGTAGTTGCGGTTTATGTAGATGAAATTTATTCGGAAATTATTCTTTGCAGAGAATAACAGGCGTTCTGAGTTTTTATATCTGCATTATAAAGTCCTGCTTAAATCAATTAGCAGTCGGGCATATATTGCCGGCACAAACTAGACCTTAGTGCGGCTAAGCACCATCACTTCATATCCCAAAATTTTGTAGAGGAGATTTGTTATGTTGTTACAACAACAGCAAGCCGTCTAAGTCTGGTCTACGCGTTAATTTATCGGTAGGCTTAGAAAGCGTGCCGTTTCCTCATGTTTGGGGCAGAGATAGTTTTTCAGAACGACAAGAACAAGAACAGGATTGAACAAGAGAGAAAGGAGTGTTTGTATGAAACTTAAATTAAATTTCTTCTATTTCATAGGTGGCTTATTCAAAAGTTATAGAATTTCTCTCTATCTCAGTAATGTTGTACAGCGATTTAAAAAACATATGCAAGGTGGCGCAAAATTAATCACCCAATCGGAAGATTTATAATTTTTGCAAATGGCGTCTGAACGCCAATCGAATTTAATGCTTTTGCACTAGACAGCTGCAGTATTACAAACAGGCAAACAATAGAGCGTGTAAAGGTCAAAATAGAAATTTCCAGCATTCAAAATAATTTAATTTTTTGTTGTAAAAAATGTATTTAACCATTCCGTCTCACCGCTCGAAATGCAGGATGTACTAAAAAATTTTTGCGTCCATAATACCTTGCGTCGACAGGACTTTTACTGCTTATTCTAATGAAAAAGAATGTTACAGGATTGCCAAAATTTATCTTTTTTATTTTCCTCAAACTTTAACAAAAAACTACAATAACTTATTACGTATTAAGCCGTTCTTGGTGATAAGAGGGAGTTTTGTTCGCGGATCTTTCCGTCGAATGTGCAAACGTAACCCGTAACAAAATCGGATGACTTTTTACAAATAAATCTCTGAAGTTCAAATAAAATGGACTGCATATTTTTTATGATTTTTTTAATCCATCTTTAATTTATGTATTACAAAAGCGGTATTACACTGGTTTACACCAAACATTCACACCAGGGGCCACCATTCACCGGATGAATCATTCGCTCGCTTTGTCCGGAAATCGAGTTAATTTATTAACTAAAATTGGCTTTCCAAGACGCGAGGACATTTTTCATTTGATCATTCGAAACTTTCTTGATAACCCATTTATATATAATATATATGTATATAATTGGTGTTTAGCCGAGCTCCTCCTCCTATTTGCGGCGTGCGTCTTGATGCTGTTCCTCAAGTGGAAGGAATTACAGTTTTAAGCCGACTCCGAACGGCAGATATTTTTATGAGGAGCTTTTTCATGGCAGAAATACCCTCGGAGGCTTGCCATTGCCTGCCGAGTGGCGACCGCTATTAGAAAAAAACTTTTTCGAACCGATGTTCTCTCCGAATGGCAGTCAGGAACCAACGCATTCGGCTACGGCGGCCGCTTTCAGGCTACGGTGCTTTCATATGCGGTGGAAAAATAAAGTTAAAGTTGGAAATATTTTTGGTTTTTCATGAAAAAAAATAGGAATTCGTTTTTCACAAACTATTAGGAAATTTTATTATCTCTCATTTCCTATAATTCGTACTAAAGTTGTCCGATCATGTACTGAATATGTCTAAAACTTGTACATAAAATAAAATTTTATTCGATTTTCGGAATCAGCGAGCGATTTTGCAAAGGAACTGGATGGATAGGGGCATCCGGTGTGCAAAAAAAAAACAAAATTTATATACCAGTGTTATTATTCATTAGGGGTATTACTTTTTGTTTATATTCCAAAATATTTCTTAATTATAGTCTTTTTCTGGTAGTCAACTACATTTTTTTCGATCATCGCAACCTCCCCTATAATTTATTTCATTTGATTATAGATTTTCTTAGCTAGAAAAACTTAGCAATTTTTATTTCTCTTGCTTTTTAGAAAGCAAAAAATTATGAGAAAAAGTAAATTAATTGAACTCACATACACATACATATATACTACATATTTAAGTTGTGTCAATGTTATGCTTTGAAAAGGTGCAAGATTGATAGGTCTAAGTTGTTTGTAGCGTTTTTGTAATACATATAATTATGAAGCGAGTATTTTTAAAAACTTAAGTAAATAGCCCAAAAGTGTATTGTTACTAGACGCCAACCGAAGCAATTATCTAGACTAGCTCTCCCTGTATGTATGTATAATACATACACATATACATACATATATATAACACACATGCGAATATAACATAGATATTCAAAACTAAGCCTGTATAAAATTATTTGTAAATGTTCAAATAACGCAGCTGTTGCTAATTAGTAATAAAGTCTATAAATTGAAAAAATAAATTTATATATACATACATACATACTTATAATGTAAATTATATAAATACTATAATTAGTTTGTACGCTGTTTTCTAACCCATTGAAAAATGTAACCTATTTTTTGTAATTCAAATAAATAATAAATCGTCTAGCTGTAAGCCCCCATGCTTAGATGTAAAATAAACTATTTTCTCATTCTAATTAAATGCAATTGTAAAAACATCGATACGAATTTCTTTACGATAAAAACCTATACACACTGTATTTATGTAATCTCCAAAATCCAGAAATGTTTACTTTGTTACTATTATCGTATATATGTACAGTATGTACTTTTGTAATTGAACCAATGTTTATAAAATAATTGTGTGTTACTGTTATCTATGTCCTTAGGACATATGCGTTAACGAATTATCGAGTATTGTGTAAAAGCGCGTTGCTACTTAACTTCTACTCAAGTAAAAAAGAAAGCTTACAGAAATGTAGACATCCTAATATAACAATAAGGTTACAAGCAAAAATTCTGTAGTTTACTGGAGGCGAAGTCGCACATCTCAGTTTTTATGAATTGATTAATGAAGAACCTATACATACGTACTATATATGCATATCATAGATTGTAAACTAGGCACTAGTTTTAGCGTATGATTTTAGCTATCATTTTTAGTACTTAACGACACACATACACACGTGCATATCCATTTTTTCTACAATTATCCAAAGTTTTTGTTATGTAGCGATCCATTGATCGACAGGCAAGACTTATGCGAATCTCCTTGTTATTTGTTATTATTTGAGCGTGTATGTGCAAGTACTGTGCGTGTGTGCGCATACGTGTAAATATCGCATAGAAGAGTTTTAGTGACCGACGGTTTATCGATTTTTTATTTTGTTTTAGAAATTTTTTAATTTGTCTATTTTCGTATGTACGCCACCAATCCTCTTTAGTCCCAAGCTGTTTTCCTTTTGCCTTTCGAATATTTTTAGTTTCCGAAGATTTTCGACTACCGCCGAAAAGTCGACTTTATTTTACCTATTGCTTAGGCCATTTTATTTCATACACCCATACTAAATATCATAGAAAATATATTAGCACAAAAAAAACCATATTTTCGCTTCCATTTAGTACTTGTTAGCGTTTCGAAATTGGGATACATAAAACGTACCTACTATGTGTAGAGTATGGTTTTTGCAGCGGATTGTCCAATGCTTTTCTTTACAGCGGCGACAGAAAATGCATATAAATTAATACAATACTTAGTGCTTGTTTGACAGCGATTAGTTAACTAGAATGAAGGAGCATCTTTAGCACGATTGAAATTATAATGTTTGATACAAAAATTTTGTGCAGTAATAATAAATCGTCCATAAATTGAAAATGCTTCACACAAAAATTTTGCGGAATAATAATTTGTCGTACATAAACTCAACCTCTTAGACATATAACTGTAGATTTATTGCCTTATCATGTAATTCGAAGTCTAGTCACATTTTCGCGTGAAATGGAAATTTTAAATTAAATATTGCATACGGCATGAAAGTTAACTGCCGGAAGTTAAGGCCCTTTGGTCATACGAAAATCGCCCAAGAATTTGTCAGCCTTCAAAAAATGGTCTTCCAAAACAAGTATGTCGCTGGTGCTTGTTCGCTATGAACGTCGTTATCGTGTGAATTACCTTCATTAAAAAAATAAAATTTGACAACATGGCGGACGTTCAAAATTGAAAAACGGTTTTTATACCCCTTCTTTGACCTTAAAGGTCTGAAAATAATACTACATTTTTTTTCCGAATGATCGTAGTTCACACGACAACGACATCAATTCTACGTCTTTTAAATTTTATTCCATCAAAATCCGGCTATATCCGTATCCATTGCCCATGGAAGACCTTTTTTTAAGGCTGACAACTTTTTGAACGAACCTCGTATGGCTGAAATTTTTATTTTTTATTTTTTAACAATGCATCAAAAAATAAAATACTGAAAACGGAAATAAAAACTCTTTTTTTTTTTTTGTTTCCGTTTAAAAAGCTTTTAAAGAAACACCATAAAACGCCAATTCAATCGAGGCGTGGGCCTTAAATAGTAGCATTTCTATTATATACCCACCTAAATCTGACCCGATTTCGAGTTTAGTTCATAAACAAAGGCCGTAAAATTTATTTGCTCACAGTTCTCTGTCGGGAAAATATAAAAAGTTATAAGCGCCTAAATTATACCTCAAATGCACAATTTAGTATATTATTTCAGCGCTAATATTACACAATTTGTGCCAGAGAACTGTTATTTGAGCTATGAGCGTTCCTTTATTATTTTGTAAAATGGTTAAACATATGTATAATAGATATGCCTGGATTAATTACCCTAAAATCCAATAAAATCATCAACTTTATATGAAAAAATAAACTAAATCCAAGTATTTAATCGATTGTTGGGCAATTGTTCGATCACACTTTGCAAGTTCAACATTTGGGCAAAGGTTTTGATAGTTGATCCTACTTAATTGAAGCCTTCTAAATTTCATAGCATACCCCATTTCGCCAGATTGGCTGTAGTTATCTAGATAACGGTACTTGAAAATTTACATATGAGAACGGATGAATATGAAAATTAAAATGTGCGTTCCTAAACTTGGTTTTTTATATCTATAAATTATAACTTCATTCCTCATTGCCTAAACAACTCAGTTCAATTGCTGACTAATTAGTGTTTTGTTTAAGCAAAATTTTTGTCTTAGTGATTTGTAATGCATTCTCAATTAGTTAACTAATCGCCTAGCCTTAGGTATAGACTTGTAAACTTGGTGTATGTATAGATTTTGCGTCTAGGTTATGATTGAGTGTTGGTTGACTTATTGACTATTGATTGATGATTTATTTAAAACTGCCAATACATAAGTAAAACGTTTTTATCGTCTCTTCTTCTTCGAATAATATTGATTTTCCTGCATACAATCCGTTGATTTATCTTTCCTACCTACATATTAAATATTTGTATCATCTAAAAAAAATATATATATTCAAATGTATAATTGCAATTTAATTATACTCGTAACTCTAAAACTACTTGAGTACAAAAAAAAGAACAAATTGCCTAGTGTTGATTTGAATTTACTTGAATTGCTCTTGCATACTACAGTTGTACGATTTAGTTGAAATTAGTTGCAGCAAATGTTTTTAAACAAATGTATTTCTTTGAAACTTAGTAGTTCTCGTATGCCTATGCCTCTTTTTCCTTGCAAATTTACTAATATAATTTAATTTGGTTTTTTTTTTCGGCGCCACCTTACCATCATGTTGCCTCTTGTCACCTCCTGTTGCCGTTATTGTGACTTACAGCGCAGTCGCGGTTTCGGTTTCATCACATTCCAAGAGCCCTGTAGCGTGGACAAAGTCCTACAGGTGCCCATACATACACTGGATGGCAAGAAAATCGATCCCAAGCATGCCACACCCAAGAATCGCCCACGTCAGGCTAATAAGACAAAGAAGATTTTTGTTGGCGGCGTTTCGCAAGATACTTCCGCCGACGAGGTGAAAGCCTATTTCAATCAGTTTGGCACCGTCGAAGAGACAGTCATGTTGATGGATCAACAAACGAAACGTCATCGCGGTTTCGGTTTTGTCACATTCGAGAACGAGGATGTCGTGGATCGTGTTTGTGAGATACATTTCCATACCATTAAAAACAAGAAGGTCGAATGCAAAAAAGCCCAACCAAAGGAGGCTGTCACACCAGCTGCTGCCCAATTGCTGCAAAAACGTATTATGTTGAGCACACTAGGCGTGCCCATACCGACCGCACCGGGCCAGTTGATTGGCACACGCGGAGGCGTTACCACCATGAGTTCATTAGCCATGTTGCAAGCGCCGTCAACATTACAATTGCATGCCGCCAGTGGCGCTGCTGCCGCCGCCGCTGCACAACAGGCTGCGCTCATCTCGCAGTCACCCTTCCAAGTACAAAATGCCGCCGCCGCTGCTGCAGTAGCCGCCAATCCAGCTAGCTTTGGCAAATTGCTTACCACATATCCACAGGCCTTGCACAGCGTCAGGTGAGTGTTTGATGAGAGTGTACATGCAGTTAAATATGTGCTAATTATTTCATTTTCGTTTTTTTCTTTATGCAACAGATATGCACCCTATCCCATTCCCACGAGCGCTGCTGCCGCCAATGCTTTGGTGCAGGCGCAACAGCAACATGTTGCGGCACAACAGCAACAGCATGCGAATGCTGCCGCCGCCGCTCAACAGCAACACACTGCCCACGCTGCCGCCGCCGCTGCAGCACAGCAGCATAACGCCGCCAACACACAAAATGTGGCCGCCGCACAGAATGCACATAATGCGCTCGCCGTCGCCGGTCCCGCCGCCGGAGCGAGCGCACATGGCGCACAAGCGGCACATCACCCACTGGCAGCAGCCGCCGCACAACAGGCAGCACTCGTCGCTGGCAATCCCTTGAGTGCGGCTGCCAATCCATATCAGAGCTATACGCTAACCAATGTAGACATGTCCAGCTTTCAGGGAGTCGACTGGAGCCAAGTGTATGGCATGGGCATGTACGTCTAAACAAAGCACCCATAATTTATTTGAGGAAGTCGTATGTTGAAGCTAACGAATGGGGAAATTTTTAAGCAAATAAGGAGTGCAGAAGGAAATACTCTTAACTTAAAAATATTTACAAATATATGAATAGAATTAAATGAATATAATTAATGCTCACGACAACGGCATAAATGCCAAACAGGAGTTTAAATACGCAGCATGCACATACTCGTGACACACCGGAGGATAATTCATTGGCGTTGTGTGTGTGTGTGCGTGCGTTACAACATTACTACAACGACTTGTGATACATATGTACATACAAGTGTGTGTTATATGTGAGCGCACGAGCGAAATGAATTTGTTAATTTAATGAGATGCTAACTAATACATTTTACGTTTTCAATATTACTTTGAATTAAATAAAAAAAAACAAAAAAAAAAACAATTTAAACTGAATGGAAAAACACTAAAAATGTGTATAAAATGCTTATTAATACTTAGTTACCATGTAAACTGTAAGCACGTGCGCTTTTTCGCTAGGTTAATACCTTAAGGAAACATAGAATGCGCGTTTCCAAGTATATACATACTAAAGACAGCAATAAATTTGAAGGAATGCGCAATGAATGAAGAAGGGAAATGATGCAAAAAACAATTAAGGATTACTTCTGTATGTTTTCACTGCTTGATAAAACACCAACTAATAATTTTCGATAAGCTATGAAGTAAAATGTTAAAAACAAAAAAAAAATTAAACAAAGAAATTTGAGTGTTTTCTTATAAGTATTTAATTTAATTCACCGACAAAAGACAAACTCTAAAAGTAAATATTAAAAGCTCGAAAGATGCACTTCTTCAACGCGCATAAAAGTGAAATAAGAAAGCAAAAATGCATATTAATACACACATACATATACATACATATATTTAGTTATAAGTGACTCAAAGCAATGAATATATGAATACATGAAATGAAAGCGCGTATTTTTTTAGTGGCTGCGAATTGCAACTTAGATGCACATTCGCGCGCGCAGCAACAGTAATTTGTCAATTTCGCAACTGCAGCAATATGTATTAGCAGACGAAGAAGAAGAAGAAGAAAAAATTAAAATTGTGTATACGCAATTGCTAAACAAATACCGGTATTAAGTATTATATAATTTTTCAGTGCGCATGAAGCGTGGCATTACATTTACGTTTGCGCCAAAACCCGCGGAGCGCATCTACTCGGAAGATATTGTGGAAATGTTAAAAACAAAAAAACAACAAATACCATATAAATATATTTAATTTTAAGAGCATATAAGCCGAACATTGTAGAGAGTAGTGAAAAAAGCTAACAGGACTCCCTACAAATGTTATGTTTAACTTATAACCGAGTTGCAGGCAAAATTACAAAAACAAAAGGAATATACAATTTAAAAATCTTACATTAGTAGAACTTAACACAACAAAAAAAAAAAAAAAAAAAAGAAATATATATATATATAATATATAAAACAAGAAATGCATATAACAATAATTATAAATAATGAGAATTAGAATTTTTAAACCACCGACTTGATTGCGTTTAATTTAGATAAACATGACAACAAAACATAATACATATAACATACATCCATACATACAACTTAATGCATACATACCGTACATACCAACAACATAGCATATGTACATAAATAATTAGTATGCGCGCAACCCAAGGAAAAGGGGCCAAACGCAAAAAATGTGTGACTACTTTTCACGCAGAATCATACCCACTTACATACTCGTAAAAGTAAGCAAGAAAAATCGGAAAACCAACGGTCGAAAGTTACAATCTAAATCCCAAAAAGATTACTAAGTGCTCTTATCGCACATTGCGTGCATATTTGCTGGAGGAAAAGACCGACAACTCCTCTTGACTATACACTGTCGACGTCAAAAGAAAGTGTACACCAGATAATGCTAAGTATTGACTATTTATTTATTAAATATTTTTAAATGTTATTAGTCAGATTGTTAATAAAAAAAAAATATTTATTTATTTTGTAATTTCAATTATTTTTTTTTTACAAAATATAGTTCCATACTACAACAAGAACCATGTAAAGCAAAGTTTCGTACTTTGTATAAAATTTGTAAAACTTCGGCAAATTTTCATTAACAATTCAAACTTTTTATTCAGAATTTTTACAAAAATTTCGAGTATGTAGTTTTATATATAACTGAATTTTGGTATAATAAAGTGTCAGTTTCAAGTGGTTCAAATTAGCTTTGCATAAAAATGAGCTATAAAATTGCATACTTTAACATTTGTACAAAGTTTCATACTTTTGTTTACTCAGAATTTTTAGAAAAATTGCGGGTATGCAGTTTTTTTATTTCATTAAATTTTGGTGCAAGTGCAAGTTTCAAGTGGTTCAAAAGTAGCTTTGCATAAAAATGAGCTATAAAATTTCATACTTGAACATTTGCGCAAATTTTCATACTTGAAATTTTTTCAGAAATTCTGTTTAAAAAGTTGGAAATTTTGATGAAATTCTTATTAATTTTTGCACAAAGCTTGAAAGTTTGCATTATCTGGGTTTTGTAGCAGTATGAACTATATTTTTGTATAAAATTAATGAAAATTAATAAATAAATAAACATGGTGCACATTTTCCTTCGACGTTGACTGTAGATCGGGAGAAGAAGAGTGTCACGCTAGCAGCATACCTCCACACGGCTTTTGTAGCTAGAGTGAAATAAAGAATTTTGTTGCAAGTTGCTTGGCCATTGCAAATGCTTGTTTAATCACCAGTCGAAAAGGCGTTGATTTTGACGTTCCCACGACAGTCGGTGCTACGTTAACTGAAGGAGCCGAATTTATATCCGGCGAAGAAGTGGCACTCCAGCAGCATTTCCCATACATATATGGAAAATGTTTATGCTACAACGACAACAAGCATCGATTTTGAAAAAAAAACTATGCTGTTTTATCCAGCTTGTACGTATCAAAAAGTTGTCAAAGCCATGTTTTAAGTTACATGCATTTAATGGCATCGGTCACAAAGTCAACGAAGTTTTTGTATTACTGCATGTCGCAAAAGTTGCCTATTTTGTGAAATGATTGCTTGCCATTTATTAAAAATATTCAGCGAAATATTTTCGCGGTGCTATTCTAGTGATAGGTTATTATGAATTGAAAGTGAAAGAAACCTTTCAAACTTGATTAAAACTTCTATGTGCTTTCTATTCGAAACTATTCAGAAGACAATCTGTAAATGTTCTGCATCTTCTAAAGTAGCTACAGTTTTAAATAGAAAATAATAACTGCACACATTGTTGTCTTTTTGGGATTTTCGTACTGCAAATACACGACTGCTCTATCGCGACAAAAAAAAACAACAAAAAATCAAGAAAGCAAAAATATACATACACACATGCGTATGCATCACATACCACTTACGCACTAATCTATGTATATCTTCACTCAACATACACACAACCCTCTTCAAGCTATTTAAATTAAAAAAAAAAGAAGAAATTTATATCTTAACATTACTAAAACCTGCTATACACACACACACACATACTTCTTTCTATAGAACTCCGTTCGCAATCAGCTGTTAACGCATACGCTCGCTGCTTATTACATATTCAAACATAAGTTGGTTAGAAAAACTTCAGTAAACCTGTATATTCATTCTGTATATAATTTCAAAAAAATTTAAAATGCATTCTAATACCACCATCTCAACTATGTTAAACAAAAAATTGTATTGTATTTGTATTTAGAGTGCTTAGTTCAGTGTTTTCTTTTATTGAATTTTAATCAAACTTTAGTTTAGTACTTAAAAATGTATGAATATAATAAATATCGTAATTGCTTGCCCCATTATTTCTTGAAATTAATAATTAAAACAATATATGCATATGTATGTGATTGACGCCTAATTGTAAAACAAATAGTAAGAAAATTAAGTGCGTATCCATACATAAATATTATTAACTATTGCGTAGTAACATAAATATAAATGTTAAAAGCCGCTCGAAAACGAAGCGAAATTAAATGCATTCGATTTTGATTATTATTTTTGAAATAGATTTTATTTACTTATTATTATTATTAAATATTAAGTTGTAGTGCATTTAATTAGTGCTGCTGCGCAGTTTTGCTTAGATTTGCACGATTTAATTTTTTATTAATTAATTAGTTGATTTTTATTTCGTTACTAGCAGTAGCATTTATTTTTTCTTGCCTTCTAACACTGACTGTACTTAACAATAAAGGATTTATCGTGTCGCCTCGTAAAAGAGTAAAATGTGAGCTTCTAAATTTTCTGCATCTAAATGTTGCTCTCGTTAGTTTGGCAACACTCTCGTTCGCTTAGCAACACATCTCATTGCATTCGCTTTGCTTGATTACGTCAGGCACACAGTAATTGTAGTTGGCAACATATTGCACCGCACAATGTTGCGCAATATTGTTGCGGCATCCAATGAACAGATACAATGTTGATTGCTCCTAATTAAATTTTAAACACCCAAGGTAGAGTTGACGCACAGGAATGCGACTAGAATTTTTCTAGATACAGGGTGTTCATTTTAAATACTACTAACACTTCGCCAAAACGTAGACTACATCAACTTTCCAGTCCTCCAATGCCTAGCCGTTGGCAGCGGTAACTTGCAAAGTTGATAGAATAGGCTAGGATAGAGGGTAAATGGCAGCCCTCGCGAGTGGTTCCACTTGGACAAAAAATCAAAATACTATATGCAAAATTTATAAGTTAAAGTAGTATTTAATCAAAACTAATCACGTGATTAATTAAAAAAAGCAAGCAAATTTTATAGTAAAATTCTCTGAGAATCCAGGTGCTCAAAGCTGCTCATTAAGTCGCAGCGGAAATGTTGCTTGGCATTTGTATGCACATGGAAAATGCGGCCAGCATTGGATTTAAGTTTAAAATTCGGTGTAGTGCCACTTTCTTCATTTGAGTGTCAGCCCTTCATCATTTTAACCGAAGGGTGTAGGAATGCAGAGTAAATGATGCACTTGGCGCTTCCCACGAACTAGCGGAACTACTGGATTTATATTCGACCAAGGATGTGTTCATCCAGGAATGTTTGCGCTGTTACAACACCAATAATAAAGCTGCTAAAACAACTATTGTAAGAAAATATAATTTGTTTTTCTTTTCTGATAAAAATATATTTATCTACAATGTAGATTCCATCCATATATGAGCGCATCCGAGAACTTTTCTCATTAGAGTCTGAATTTTTGATTTAAGTTAAAAAAATATAAGGCTTTTGCAGTATAATTCAGTGAAATTTCGTATTTAATTTAAAGCTTTGTTTGCCCTTAATTTTTTAGATCTTGCTTTTTTGCTCATCTACCAGGCACGCTATGAAATCCTCTTGTATAATTTTTTATGAATAACACTCTGAATTAAAAGTGTTGGTACAAGTTATGCATTTTAGCAAGAAAAATAATTACATTTTTTTTTTAATTTTTTAATATTTTTTAATGCAATTAACTTTAAGCTTTTCAACGTAAAATATTCACATACCACATTTATTAGGAATCACTAAAATGATTTGTAGTTTTTATTATAATTAAAAATAGTGTTTAAAGGTATTAATTGATTTTTGATTTTTTAATAATAATTTACTTTGTACAAGTAGCTATAAAACAAATATGATTACATACATGCACACATGCACACAAATATCATCGACATCAATGAGGAAATTACAAGGCTCTTAATAGAAGTACATACTTACATTTAAATCGCTCATAACTAATAAATACTTAGTGATTAAAAAGTTATAATTTTTTATCGTCATAATTTGCCAAAATGTACAAATATTCTTTGACATTTCAGCAGCAAAAAGTATTACTAGCTTAATTTTGCGACCGTGCACGCATTGTGAGGTTAGTTCTGTAACAATCTCATTCATATATGATAGTGCATCGGTATGCCTCATTTGCAAACATTTAGTCCCAATTAAGAAGGGGTTTTCAGTTAAAAAAAATAAAAAATCTTTAACTCAATTCCCACTATCTGCTGTTTGACAAACTGAAATCGCTTACTTTCTCTTTGCTTCTCACTTGCCCTGTCATGGCTTTGACCTCAACGGTATATGCACATTTATCATTTTTATTTTATTTTTTATCATAAGCAATAAGAAATTTCTTTATAGTCAATTTTGGTACAATGCAATCCATATAAATTTTGCCTAACTCTTAATTAATTAATTATTTATAATTTCTACATAATATTTTTGTGTATAATTTTTTAGTCTTATATTGCTAAATTTGTTTCGTATAGTCCTACATCTGCATCGATTGCTGGCGTTGAGCAAAGATAATGTTTTTATATTTCGAATTTAGTGAGCGAAGGATATTTTATCTTTATTTTTAAGTATTGAGTAATGAATTGCCATAAATATGCAAATATATTTTTTCTATATTTTTTTTTTTTCATTTATTTGAAGTCAAAAAATACGCTCAGTTACTGCTGTTTCAATCCGTTTTTAATACTATTAGTAGCCAGAATGCAACGTAGAAATAGTTTTTTAAGACAAGGGAAGTTGCCCATTTTCGGGGTTTATCGGTTTGAAATCTGAATGAATCTGAAAGTTGATGGGCCACAGTTTGCAAATCAAGCAATAATTATCTTCTTAAAGGCTGTATAAACAGATTTTGTAGGCTAGCCTTTATCGTTTTCAAGTTAACTATTTGGTAATAAACATTTTTAAAATCCCTGTGCTGATTGAAAAGCATGTTTAATGCTTCATTTCGTTCTAAATTTCACTTGTACGTTCGGTATGGTAAATATGCAGTTACTTTCAAAGGTTTTATCTCATAACTACCTTGAGTTAGTATTTCTAAAGTAAGTGCAAATCTTAAAAACACTGGTACGAAACGCGTTGTGTAAATTCACGTGTATACTAAAAAAAATAAACAATGGTAAAAATTGATAAAAAAAAATTATAATAAATAAATAAATAATTTTCAAATCTATATTTGTGACAAAGGTTTTGGATTCACACATTACATGGTGTTAGCTGTTTACCTCTTTTTGCAAGTGGTTTTGAATGGGTTGTATTTTATTCACAAATATTTCAAGTGAGTGCTTAAATCTCAATTTGAAAGTTCTAGTTCAGAAATCTACCTCAAAATTTAGTACTAAAATTGTATATTAATAATTTAGTACTACATTTTTCGTACTAAATTGTATATTAATTTATTAGTACTAAATGTTTAGGTACGATTTCTGAACTAAAACCTTTTCAAGTAGAGATTTTAGCAGAATATTAGTACTATATACTTCATCACTAAAATTGAATTCTAAAAACTCTAAATAAACTGAACAGCGTTGATAAGAATTTGTCATAGTAGCTCAATTTGAAAAATGTTCTAACATTGAATTAAGTTAATTGAGTTTGCGTACTAAAATTTAGTACCAAAATATTGATAAATAATTGTTTGAAAAGTTCCGTTCGAAAAAAAGTTTGTGCTAAAAATTTAGTTCTAAATTTGGAGAAAACGATTCATTTTAATTTCAAATAAAATCACTTGATATATAAAATTTTGCTGAAAAATACTGAAGATTTTAATTCAGAGAAAAAAATTAGTATCGAAATATTTATAAAAACTTGTCCAATTTGGTACTAATATTTTGTTAGCAATTACTGGAGATTTCAATTTAAAAAGGTTCATTTCGTACCAAGATATTAATAGAAATTCACACTAAAACTTCAAGACGACAATTTTGCTAATATTTGATGTCTGGGTTTGGATAAAAATTTAGTACTAAACTTTTGCTGACAAAAAGTGAAGATTTTAATTTAAAGATGTTAATTGGGTACCAAAATATTGACAAAAACTTGTTCTACAAACTCATTTCGAAAATTTGGCTCACATTGAAGAAAATTTAGTACTAAAATTTTGTTAGCAAGTTTAAAATTAGGACCAAAATGTTGATAACTTGTTTAATTTAGGACAAAAATTTTGTTAGTAAATACCGGAGATTTTAATGTAAACATGGAAATTTAGTACTAAAATATTGATAAAAATTTATTCTAAAAGCTCACTTCGAAAGTTTTATTAGCAAATATTACTAGTATGTAGTATATGATATTAAAAGTTTGCGCTAAAAATTTAGTTCTAAATTTTAAGAAAACAATTCCCTCATTTTATTTTTAAAATCACATCGCTTTGGAATTTGAACTTAAAAAAACTAATTTAGTACAAATATTAATAAAATTTTATTCTTAGAGGTCAATTCGAAAATTTTACTGACAATTAATGCCGAAGTGTTGATAAAAATTTGGTACAAATACTGGAGATTGAAATTTAAAACAGTTAATTTAGTACCAAAATATTGGCAAATTCAAAATCAATTCGAAAATGTTTCTCATATTAAAGTATTCATAAAAATTTCGTGAGCGAATAATGGAGATTTTAATTTAAAAAAATATTGATTAGAACTTGTATAATTCAGCACTAAAATTTGGTTAGCAAATACTGGAGATTTTAATTTAAAGAAATTAATTTAGCACTAAAATTTGGTACCAAAATATTGACACAAATTTGTTCTAAAAATTCAGTTCGAAATTTTTAATAGTAAATACTATCAGGATTTAATATCAAAAGTTTGTGCTAAAAATTTAGTACTAAAATTTTAAGGAAACAATCTTAATTTGCTAACAAAATCACTTGATGTTCTATTTGTTATAATATTTTTGTTGTAAAATACTATACGGTGAAATGGAAAGGTGACTTTCGTTTCCTTTTTTTACGTGACTTTCGTTTCCCTTTTTTGACGTATGACCGAGTTGAAAATGCCTAATGCATCATCCAAGCTACCGTCGCAACAATGGTATGTCCGGAGACTAAAAAAATCCACCTCTTTTGGAACCGTTTAAGCTATGTTTCGAGTCATTACATTATCTGGTTATTATGCATCATTTGTGTGGAGTTATTCACAAAATAAGAATAAATATCTCGCCCTCGACAACTCTTGCCCCATCTCCCACTGCATTAATTGTGCGGGATAATTTGGCCAAAAACACGCCAATCATACTTGTAAGGCTCTCGTACTTCGTATGCCAAACTTCTGGCTATTTAACTTAGCTCTTAAAAGAAATTCAATGAAAATCGCTGCGTGAAGGCCGTTTAGAAAGTAGAGTTTTTCCTAAATGTAGTTTGTCGAAAGGCCATTGCTTTGAAGGCAGGGAATCAGACTTGATTCTGGAATTTTTTACGAGTAGTGTTTTTATATGACCATCATTTAGATAAGGGTATAAATATCAGACTTTCTTCTTAAAATATATTTCTTAAAAATGTCATCTAAAGGTATATAAATCAAGGTTAAAAAATAAATAGCAAACTAAAAGATTTATTTGAGTATCGGCTACCCGGGGCCAGCATATCAGATATCAGTGATGAATATAGGCTAACACATTTTAATATGAAATGAGGAGTTTTAATTTGGTAAATATACGGCAATTTTCTATTTGTGCTACTCAAATTTTGGGAAGGGAATTGTTGCTAAATATATTCTCTTTGCTCAACGCTTGCCATTCTTAGCACCCTTTTTCGTATTTCCATTAGCAAAACACCTAACTTCCATGCTATCATTTAGTTTTAGTACATCTATAATATAAGTTGAATGTAATCGCACACATACACATACATATGTATGTCTAGACATGCATACAAAAATACGCCTTAATTATCAAACTCATCATTTACAAAGTATTTTTTTTAAATTGTTTTGTACTAACGTAGTTGCAATTTTTGAGTTAGTTGTTTTAGAGAAAAAAACATATTTTTCAACAGCAAATACAATTAGATGTAAGTACTACCATGTACACTCAAAAAAAAAACGTATATTGAACTTGTACGCATGTTTATTATTTTTTTCTCTCTTAGATGTAAACAAAAAATTATATTTTTAGTACTTAGTTTGTATGTAATATTTAGTTTTTACTTCTTACTTTTATAGTTTTTCACCAAGTATTTTGTTGTTTGAATTGGAATTTTGATTTGATTTGATTTGATTTTAGTATTCGAATATTTTTAGTTTACTTCAATTTCATGCATTGTACATATTTGAATAACTGTTTTTGTCGAATAAATTTGAATAAAAAACAAAAAAAACAAAAAACAAACAAAAAATCTACATTTATTAAATCTACATAAGTTGTAATTGTATTCGATTTGGCAAAAGTACATAGATACATACATACATATTTCGTGCGTTATTACGTATATACAAGTACCGTATATATATATATTATATATTTGCATTCAAATTGAATTGACAATTTATTATTACGCCTATCACATATACCTACTACATACATATTCTATATATATATATATACATATATATGTATATATAAATATTAATTAAGCAGGAAATTAATAAAAGCGAAAATGTAATTTGTACTGTGTTTTTATTACCTACTACAAAATCGTATTCCTGTAAATTTGCGTAGATTGTTTGGTATTTTATTGAAGTACAAGTACGTAGTTACATACATACATACGTAATCAATCCTTTAGATATGTGCTGACGGTCTTTGTCTACATACATATGTACATAAATGCTCGTACATATTCGTGCATACATACGTTGTTGTCTGTTTGGCCTACTGTATATTTTAAATATTAGCTGTTGTTGTTGTGTTGTTGAAATTTTGATTGCCATTTAGCCATTTTCTCTTAGTATTTTTAGTACCAAAAAAACAAATTTGAACAACCAAATTTGAAATTTTTGTATGATTGATTCGTAGTAACGTTGCATATAGAACTGTTTATTTCGCAGCTAAACTCCAAAAGGTAAGTGTTTGATGAAGTACTATTTATATAGATACATACATGCATACATACCTATGTACTTAATTACTTAGCTGTAGAGGCGGTGGTACCCTGACCAACAATCAATCAACCAAAGAATCGAGTCACATAGTAAAAATGCAAACCATCGTTTTGTAAATTATTCTAACCTCTTGTTTTGCGTATTTCCTAAATTATGGTATTGTATATGTATGTATTCCCTTTTTGAATGATGCAAAAAAAAAAAAAAACAATTTAATTCTATTTAGCACAGCTGCCCGCGCTGTCTAGTAGAGTGGTTCAGTGGCACAGTGTTTTGTAACGTATTTGAATGGCGAAGGCGGAACAATGGAAAATTTGGTGCGCATGCCCGAAAGGTTATCTAAGTGTAATTTGAAAAGTATACACAACTACATATACAAACAATTGTGTAAACTTTTGATAAAGCAACATTAGCAGACTTAAACGCTCTTCGTTTTCACAGCAGGACCAGGCGCAATAAACAAAATCGAAATAGGGTGACTTCATAAACACTTTAATCACTTTTATTTCCAAACAAGCAGAAGTAATGGTGCCCAATATGCGCGGTCTCAGCTCGATTATGATTTCCAACTAAGTTGCGCAAATTGTTCACTTGCCTACTGAAGTTTAAGAACAAAACGACTCGTGCTTTGCATTACTGCGTTTATCAAGTCATTCAAATTTCGTATTGCCTTAAAAGCCAGTAGAGCGCGATTGCATTCATGTTAATTAATTAAAGTATTTTGGACATTGCTGTACATTTTTGTGTAAATTTGTGGGCGTGCGTCTAATAAGAAGTAAACCGAAAAAGTTTTGAAAAAAAGCTGATAATTTTGAGAGCTATTCAATGCTGGAACATTTTGGTATCGAGTTTTACAAAGTGATATATTTCAGTTGTTTATATATATATATATACTGTTGTTTATATTATATATTTTTAATAATTTTTTATATTTTTTTATAAACTTTTTTTAATTTGTATAGTTTTTTTTTATGCATTTTTTTTTAATTTTTTAAATATATATTTTCTAATTTCTTTTTACATTTTTTTTTTTACTTTCTTTTAATTTTGTATAATTTTTTTTTTCATTTTTTAAATTTTTTGTTCAATTTTTAAATTTTTTTATTTTTTATAATTTTCGTTTTTTATAATTAAAAAGAAATAAATTTCAATAGGTATTTTATATTTAAAAACTTTTTTTTTAATTTTGTATAAATTTTGTTTATAATTTTTTATAATTCTTTTTCATTTTTTTATAAACTTTTTTGTTTTGTAAATTTTTTATTTTGTAAATTTTTGTTTCTAATTTTTTAAATATATATTTTTTAGCTTTTAATTTTTTTTTCTTAATTTTCTGTACAGTTTTGTTTATTTTTTATAATTCAAAAAAAAAAACAAAGAAAATAAATTTCAATATTTTATATTAAAATGTTTTTAATTTTATATAAATTTTGTTTATAATTTTTTATAATTCTTTTTTATTTTTTTATAAACTTTTTTGTTTTGTAAATTTTTGTTTCTAATTTTTTAAATATATATTTTTTAGCTTTTAATTTTTTTTCTTAATTTTCTTTACAATTTTGTTTATTTTTTATAATTAAAAAAAGAAGAAAATAAATCTCAATATTTTATATTTAAAATAGTTTTTTAATTTTATATAAATTTTGTTTATAATTTTTTATAATTCTTTTTTATTTGTTTTTTTTGATTTTTTGTATATACAGTTTTAGTTTATTAATTTTTTTTCTCAAATTTATTTTTAACTTCTTATAAAAAAACATTTTGTGAGGAAAAACTTCTTTAAAAAAAAAATTTGTTATATGAAAAGCTATTTTTTTATTTGAATACAACTCGAAAAATTGTGGCAATCCCTTTATGAAACTTTCATGGATTCTGATCATAGTTTCGGCTATTATTAAAAATATAGGAACAAAAATCTTAAAATCTTAAAGGTGGGTTTTCAAAAATAAAGTAAACTGAAACAATTTTGAAAAAAATTTAATAATTTTGAGACGTATTCATGGGTTCGGATATTTTCAAAATGTTGTACTGTTTTTAGTTTTTTAGAATAAAATATGCGTTTCAAAAAAACTTCAAATTTGTTTGAGAATAATTTAACATTTTTTTTTTTAAATAAATATTTTTTAGAAAACAAAATTAATATTGTTTTTAGAAAACAATAAGCTTTGTTTAGAAAAAAATATTTATTTTTGGAGATTTTTTGTTTAGAAAAAAATATTTTTTTTGGGATATTATTTTGAAATTTGAGAAAAAAATTATTATTTTTTTTTGAGAATTTTGAACAAAAACAAATATAATTCTTTTCTCAAAAAAATATATATATTTATATATTTTTTCTTAAATTTCATTTTTTTTTCTCAAAAGACTAGTTTTTTTCAACAAATTTCATTATTTTTTTCTGAATTTTTTTTTTAAGTATATTTTTTACCAGAAAACTACAATAAAAAAAGTGTAAAAATGTTATGAATAACCGAAGATATTTCCTTTCAAAAAAATGTATACCAAAATTTTGAACAATGAAAACATCTCAAATTTATAAAATTTTTTCTTTAATTTCTTTCATTTTACTTCTTATTACACTTAAGCCCAGCCTATAAATAAACCAATTTCCAAAAAAAAGTGCGACAATGACCAAAATACTTGCATCACTTGGCATGGAATCGCGCAGTATTCAACTGCTGCGCAGGCAAAAAACCCTCCTTCAAAGTAAGTTGCTTTGTCTAAAGTACACATACATAAATATTTATTCATTGTAATCTCATTTTGCCTACTTACATACGTACTATTTATAATAATTTATACTTAAACTTATAGCTCTTAAAACCATTAGCTAGTGTAGATTTTGAAGATAAAAATAAAAAAAAACATTTGGAAATTTTTGAAACGTTCATTGATGATTTAGTTTAATTTTTATAAATTTGAACAAATGTAGTTATTTGCCACTAACATTTTGTTGCATATTTTTTTGTTGTTGTGTACAAAATAGTTTTATCTGTAACGTAAATATTTATACCATTGTAAGCTTCGAGCTCTTATTATTTATTTATTTAGTTTTTTAGCGAGATTTTGGTAAGCCTTTGTTGTACTTTTTTTTAGTTTTTAATATAGTTTTTGTAAAGCATATTTAAATTTTTTTTAGTTATTAAAAAAACCAACAATCATTACGTAATCACTAATTCAAAGCCAAAGACATTTCACAAACGTCACATGGATGTACCTCAACTGACGCTTTCACCGACATGCACTTGACATTCCATTTTTTTTAGAACAGAATGCGGTGGTGCGCAAGATATTTACAGAGTTCTGAAACTGGTTCGATAGCAAATATTAATTTACTGTTGTATAGTAGGAGAAACGAAAATTGATGCACCATAACCCTTTAATGGTGTACAATAACCTTTTTCTTTATCATATTTTTGCAAAGCAAAAGTGAAATAATGTAATTAATTTTAACTAAAGAAATTTTCACATTCTCCTACTTGGATATATGTAATTCTTCAAATTCAACAAATTTTCCAAACAATTTTTAACTTTTTAATTAGAATTTCTGGAGGTATTTCAGGTAAGTGGGTCTATAGCCAATTAAATTTTGGGGCAATAAAGTGCAAGTTTCAAGTTTCAAGTTGCTAAAAAGTCGCATTGATTTTTGACAATTTTTTTTCGGTCATGGTCTTGTGCTTTTTTTGCATTAGCGAAAGTTCAATTTTGTTTTTATATGGAATAAACTATTCAACACCGCCGGCAAAAAAATTCAAACTATACATACTTATAATTGTGCTACTTGAAAGAGTCTTGTCCCCATAATATTGTTTTTTTCAACACTGTATGTAAACGATGTAGTGCTATTTTCGTACTTCTTAGTGCAAGCCAGAATACTCAGTTTTTAATCAAATAATGAGGAAAGCCTCAGTAGCTAGCTTCCCTTAAAAATGTGCTATTTGTAAATTCTGTTTAAAACTAATTCTTGAAATATAAAAAAAGGTGATCCTAAACTTTAAAGCTAAGACTCAAAAGATAAACTTAAGACGTATTGCGATTACTTGAAGCACTAAGACTCGGCAATTAGTGCAGTAACTCGGAATAGTAAGATCAGACATACATACACACATAGGCTTATACATAGGCTTGGAGAAAAAAAGCGCTTATTATTATACTATCAAATAACCAATAGTTACACAGTTACAATAGAGTTAATTTAATTTTCACTATAATGTCATTCCGAGAATTTGCAATTTGTATCATTGCGTGTTTGAAAAAAAAAAATGATCTTGCTGACGACTTAATACCTTCACTTTAGGATCAAAATTCTACCCCATTGAATCGATTGGGAGTAATTAGGATCAAAATTGCCCATTCCAATTACTCAGGGCAGAATCTATGTTAACTTTGTAAGCATGCAAGATTTCTATCCATAATCAGTTTAGCTTAAATGGTAGCCTCCGAGAAGATGAAACTCACCTAACTAATCAAACAAATTTAATGGAATCTCTGCATATTCGATTTTTTGGTTTTTTTTTTCATTGCTCGCTTTCGTACTTGAGTAGTAGCGGCAAAAAGATACAACAAATTCGAAAATCGTTAGATTGAAAAAAAAGTTCTATAAATTTAGCAAAAGTTATCATTACTCGCAGATAAATTTTTGCCGAATATACACCTTGGTCTCTGTAGGCTTTTGACTAAACAACTTAAATGGACTTAGAGTCTTCTATGCGACAAGCATTAAATGGCTGCGTTCTTGGAAAATATGGAAATTTTTTAGCATTTAAGCGCATAGCTTAAGGATTTATCTACAAGAAAAATATTCCACAAAAATTTCAAAAAATTTGTTTTGCCAAAAAATTGCACTTATTGAACGAAACGCAAAAAAATGCTAAAGTCAGATCAATTTTTTCGTCAAAAGTCTATAGAATTCATGATTTCATAAGGTTCTGTTTTTTTTTTAATTCTTCAATTATTAATTTTAATTTTATTTATAAAATTATTTTAATTCCATGTTTTACTTACTCATGTGTACATATTTTTTATAAATTAAAATACAAAATAAAAAATTATAAAAATTAGTTTTAGTTTTGTGTTCATTTAAAGAAAATGTTTTATCATTGCTTTAAGTTTCAAGGCCAAAGTATCGCCAAAAACTGGCTCCAAAGTGAAAATAAACCTTAAATACAGTTAAAAGACGAGCAAAAGCCGTGCATCAAATGATCTCGTATTATTTAAGCTACAAAACAAAATTTTTGTTTTAATTTTAAATTAACCAAAAATAATTATCAATTTAAAAATTAGGTAATAGTTAAAAAAATATTTAAACTATTTTATAAGCTTATACACACCTTACAAACAAACATTCATGCATAAAATTTATTTTACTGTCATTCCATTTAAATTTAAGTAAAATTAAAAATTTGAATAATTTAAAAAAAAAATGTTTTTTCTTAAAAAATGTCTATTAAGCATTTATTTTATATTGTTTCGCATAATTTAATTTTTCAAATTTTATTTCAGTTGAATAAAAATTCGTTTTTAAATTCAAACTTTTGTTGGTGTGCTTTGCTTTGTTCTGTTTCTAGTGGGCTTAGCCTTTTTTTTAGACATTACAAGTAAAACAGAAGTCAAAAGCTCTTTTTTTCCCTGCAAATATTAAATCTATATTTTTTTTATATAAATATGTAAACCGTATGTTTTGAACGAAACTACCATTTCTCTGTCATTTTGGTTGATAGCGCATAAAATTTTTATAGAAATGCCTTCTTCAATAGAAAGTTATGGAGTGCGAATTTTGAAAAAGACGTAAGAAATAGTTTCGAAATCACTGGATGCTCAACATTTAGTAAATTTTTGGTTATTCTCTATTCACATCGCCCCATATCGTTTATTTGCTGGAAGAACGTCATAACTTAACAGATCAAAAATTAATGAAAAAGCGGCTGCAAAATTTTGTATTTACGATGCCTCCCTAAGTAAAGTTAAGAGAAATTCAATGAGCGCCAATTAACGCTCTGATGTTAGCCATATGTACCTCTGAAATCTTTTCAGAGAACGGAAATGTGGAGTACAAATGTAAATTTTTTTTTAATTCGTTATTGTGTAAGATATAATCTGTGAGGAACCTAGACCCTTCTTATTTTCAAATAATTTCTCCAAACTCCTATTGTTCAAAGCGTTCACGGGGACGAACACCCACTCAACAGATTCGGTGCTTTCTAGTGCGCATAAGATTTGCAGATTTTGCAGAATTTAGTGAGAAATTACTGAAAATGCGTTTCAGGCGCAAAACTCTTCTAATTGAGAGTAACTCAGGCACTCTGTTAAAAATTGCCGCATTTACTGCTTGAACAGAATTAGAGTAGACAGCGGAAAACGAGTTGACGGGTACCCGCTATCAAAGCTAGAAAACATTTAATAGCATAAAATTGCGAAGAATTGCGGCGGGGACGGATTTCTTGGCGTCGGTTACGTTTACGACAGCAAATTAATTAGATTCATTTCTATTTTCTCCGATGGGTTGAAGTCTCAGGGGAGCTTGTCCGAATACTTGATGACAATTTATTTCTTCACAAGCAACATCAGGCAAATGACAAGCAAGTAATATTCGATTTGAAAAAGAATCAATGCAAATTATCAATAAGAATGAGAAAAAAACTGTTGTTTTGTAACAATGAGCTTCAACGAGTTGCTTCACAAATATAGCAAATGAGAAGATTTCACTACAAAATTAATTTTTTTGTAATCAAAAAATGTCAGCTGAAAATCGGCGCGTTGCAATTGTGTTAAACCTAAACCTATCGAATTTTCCGACGGAATTGGATTGATCACCACTCGTCAAGCCGTTACCCGCTGTCCCGCTGCAATTTTGTTCCTGGCCTTAATTCCAAGTTTTCTTCTGGCAAATTTGTAAAAACTGTCAAATGACGATTAGAGTTGCCTTTGTAAACCATAAGCAAAAGCTCTGGAGCATAGCATAAAATTTATTTTTAGCAAAATAGAACCAAAAACGAAACATTTCAAAATTAAGTAAGAGATGTTTCTTATTTGAAATAAATTTTTTAATGCTTTCATAAATTTTCAGCCAAATAGTTGTGCCACCCATAAAGCTTCGGAAATTGTGAATCAAATGCACATAAACACCGAAATATTTGAAGTGATATATACAAGGTGGCGCAAAATTAATCATCCACTTTTTTTCTTTAAAATTTTTTGACTAAATAAAAAAATGCTTGACTGATGGAAGTACTTATTTTGACCTTTACGCACTACATAGCTTGTCTGTTTGTGTAGGGCAACTACACAAGTGTCAAATATTATTGAAGTACGTCGCCACTTGCAAAAATGATAAATTTTCCGATAGCGTGATTAATTTTGCACCACCTTGTATGCTTAAGGATATTTCATTGGCTTTTTTGTATAGTCTTGGGTTTAAGAATTTCAAAATTTTATAAGCAAACCGTTTGACATTTATACATCTACTTGCAGCAAAATTTCTTTCATATCCATTTCTCCCGATTGCTCTCTCGTTACCCGTCTCTTGTGAGAGTTACTTTGCTATATGACAGTTCTACATATTTTGGTCGGAAAATCGCTGGGACGCGCCTAACTATTATGAAAAATCTGAACAGCGCCAACATTTTAAAATCGAAATAAACCATATAAATATTTACCCAAACACACACACATGCATACATACATACAAATGTATAATAAAATATTTGTTTTCGTCATTTAGAGATATTCGTTTGTACAAAAGCCAAAAATAAAATTAAAATTACTAATTTACTATATTGTGAAGTAGCTTTGAAATTTATAATTATTAGTTTTTTTCAGAGAGTTGCGAAAAAAACACTGTTAGTTTGTTTTTCATAGTTCAAGTAGTTTGTAGTTTTACGTGCAGTGATTCCCCATCTAAGTTTGTGATGAACTCATATACATACATACATAGATATGTAGGTGCAAGCAACATAAATTTTCAATATAAATACAAACATTTGTTTTTGTACAAGGTAGCGCATAATTAATCATCCAATTTTGATTTTGAATACATTTTTTACTAAATAAAAAAATATGCTTTTGAGTGATGGAAATCTTTATTTTGAACTTTGTATGCTGCAGCTGTCCACGAGTCCAAAAGTGTCAAATATGATAGACGTACAACGCCATTTGCAAGAATTGTAATAACTTCCTATAGAATGATTAATTTTGCGCCACCTTGTATATTTAATAATATATTTTATAACCTTTAACATCAAGCCGAAATTTCAATTTACATACATATCGCTCATTTGCTGAAAGAACGTCATAACTCAAAAAGTCAAAAATTGGAGGGAAATGCCTACAAAGTTTTCCATTCACTTTTCTTTTCTTCTTCTAGAATGTCGCACTCAGCACGAAGAAAATTTGAATTTGCCGGACCTTACTACACTATGCCATCACAGTGGATCAGTTAATTGGTTTAAAGACCTACTGCCACTTCTACCTACCTATCTATGCTCCTCTAAATAATAGTAAAGACTCCTTTAATACAAAAATTTGAAAATTTTCACACACTTTCCATCTTAATTCCACGGTTATCAATTAGAATTTCCAGAACAATTTTTGTTATGTTTTGTAGCTAATTGAATATTACTCTAATAAAGTGTGAGCTTGAATTGGCTCAAAATTTTTATTGATTTTTGATAATTTTTTTCTTATAATTTTCTTCGTATAACGAACGAATGTTTTTTGTGATAATTTTGTAATAATGCGCAAGACCGCCCAGGAAAAAAATTATAAAAAATCAACGAGCAATTTCTAACTTGCACTTTGTTTAGTTTTACAAATTTCTCTTGAAATTCTTATTAAAAATTCTAAAAATGAAATTTGTGAATAATTTTTTTTAATCTTTGTCTAAAATTTGAAAATTGGGTTTAAATGGTTTTGTTCGAGAATAAACTACATATAGTATATATTTTTATACAAAAATAGGTTAGGTTAGGTTATGGTGGTAGTCGGTATACCATATACGACCAACTCACTTAGGCCGTACAGGTTCGTTGTGATACCACAGTACGACACGGGAAACTTTATTTTATATTTCTCCGTGACACCATTTTGTGATCTTTCTGAAACGCAAGATTTGTCTCATCCCCGCCACAGACAGTTTTGTAAGAGATTTGAAAAAGTATCTACCTAGAAATCCTGCTCTGATTTTAGCTAAGGCTGAACAATTGCAAAGGAGGTGTTCATTCATGGGAGAATAGTATTAAGGAATGGCTGCCAAATAGCCAATGACCGATTATACAAGCCACGACCTTCGAGACATCCTCTCTTGTAAAGCTAAGTAGTTGTTTTGTCTCTTTCTTATTCATTTGCGGTCACATTAGCCTTCTTGGATTATGCTGTTTCTGATTATTAGTTTACTCGTGGCCATAGGTATCCCAATGGTACTTCAGTCACTGAGTAGCTCAAGAGTAGTGTACCTTTCCTCGCTAGCTGAGCTTTATAATTTGCCTCAATATCTTTGTGCCCGAAACCCAAATAAGGTTGGCCTTGAATACGACACTAATATCATTTAGGACTGCCTGGCATTCCTGTGCAACCTTTGATCTTAGTATAACCGCATTCATTGATTTAATGGTCGCCTGACTATCCGAGAATGTATTTATAGTAATTTTTGTTACGGCATGCATATTTAGATAAGTAGCCACTTCTTTTGTAGCTAGAGCCTCTGCCTGATAAACGCTGCAATAGTCTGGTAGTCGAACAGATAGTTCAAGTTCTTATCGTCTAGCTTGAAACCAGCTGCATGGAAATTTAATTCCTTCCTTCTCCTTCTTGACAGTATGTTCGCTTTGAAGAATCTATCGAAGGTAAGCATAGAATAGTCCATTTCTTGTTTGTGACTATTCAGAGTGTATTTTGCACACTGCGTGGCTAAACTACTGGTCTTTCCATATCGTCATACTTTTATACTTTTAAGTCTAAGCGCCGAGGAGGCGGCTACGTGCTTCCCTACAAGAGCAGTGCAGGCAGATTGATTAGCATTTCCAGCGTTTTGTTTGGGGTCGTCCTTAAAGCAACAGAGATGCATAAAAAACTGATCTTTAGCCCTTACTCATGATTTTAGCGCTACTCGCTTTTTAAACAGATGTCTACCATACAAGTAATCCATATATTAAGATTGGCTTAAAGAAATGATTATTCAAAAAACAAAAATTAAAATAAATAGTGGCACCTGGGTCACGGGACGTGCATACATTTGTATATCGCCATATACTCTTTATACAGCATATAAGAAAAACTTTCTCCATACTTTTTTTTTGGAGTATGACACTCTTGCACCGAATGAGCCATATGTACATACATACATACATGCATTCAAATTTGCTTATAGCTTTAGTTACCTGTTTGCCTATGATTAGTACTTTATTAGATTCTTTAAACAAATATTTAAATATATAAATACATACATACATACCCACAATAGAAATAGTACTTTACCTGCGACTTATGTGAATAATAATAAATTTACTTGTTTTACCTTTTTTGAATGTAAGCAAAAAAATGTTGTCGTGTGCAAGTAGCAAGAAACTATTTCAGCAATAGCAAATAAAATAAATAAACATTACAAATCATATTATTATGAGAAGATTTAGCACTGCGACCTGAATGAAAGATCTATGTGCACCCTTCATGGAAAGAAATTACACAAAGCAAAAAACAATACATTCATACATGTATTTACATCCCCATATACGCATATAAATGTATTATATATATACATATTTACATTTGTATACATCCATACACACATACATATATGTATTTGTAATTAGTAGTAAAATGTTGACGAGGCATAGCAAGAAAGGTTTCCAAATTCTAGCAGAAGATAATAAATTCGAAAACTTTGCATGCAAACTTTTACAAACATATGTACATATGTAGGTATATTGCTGCGTAAGGTCAAACTTAAAGGTACTCAGAATTACTTTAATGCTTTCTGCAAAGAAAATAACAAAAAACACCAAAGTGAAGAGCACTCACTCATACACATCCATACATGCACCTATACATATGAATGCCAGCAGAATCTTTGTTGAGTCGCAAAATAGCAGACATTTTCGTGAAACCCAAGCAAATACATGAGAAAAATACATTTATTAAAAAAAAAACAAAAAACAATTGTACCCAAAACTTATAACAACTAGAATATCATCGTATGACAATAAGCTCAACTGTGTTTCAAAAGGATAAGCAAGAAAACAGTATTTAGCAGGAAAAACAATTTTTGAGTAATGAAAAAAAAACATAAAAAATAGATATTTAAAAACTTATTTGAAGTGAAGTGTACAGTATTAAAAAGTAATATTACACATTGATTATTAATAAAAAATTTAAGAAATATTTATATAACACATCAGTTGACAGTTGAAAGACAAACATATAGTATAAACCAAAAAATGTATAGGACTGTATTAGAAACTTGATATAAAAAAATTATCAATTGTACTATATATTAAACTTATGAAAAAGTGATAGCATAGGTAAGCAGATATGTGAAATTTGCATGCACAGGTCAGAGAAAGGTAGTAAGGAACGATGAAAGGCAGTAATTTAAGAACTTCTCGCATAAGGAATACTCAGGCCAAGGCTGTTGAAAATTCTGAGAAGTAAAAATACAGAGACTTCTTTTAAACCACATTATTTCTTGGCATTTTGTTTTAGAATTGAGTTAAAAATCTACCTGGGAAGCGTTGCTGAGTCGATAGCATTTTAAGATTTATACATCTATATTTAATCTAATATACCGTTCTGCAGTAAAAATATTGGAGGACGAATTTCATATGCATGTAAAGCTACAAATTTAATGAAATCATGGCTGCATACTCAGTTTTTTATTTTCTCATATATTTTTAAGGGATCTTAAAGTTTCAAAGGAATAAATTTCCAAAAACGGATTTTAAATCTTATATTCGCTCTATGATTCCTCAAACGAAAGAGGATATATCCAGCTATTAAAAAACAATTTTGTTCACTTTTTGACAAATACTGTATTTGTATAAATACAAAAAATAAAAGTGGTTAAAATGTGAAATTAAAAAAAGTAAAAAAATTCCAAAGCAAAAAAAATTATCCCCAAAAATGTCCACCAAAAGAGTATAATTTATTTTCAAAGTATATTTTTTACCAACAAATTAAAAAAATATTTTTTTTTAAGTTTAAAAAAGCCTTCTTTGAAATAAAGTAAAAATTTATAAAAAAAATTTGGGCCAAAAAGTATAGAATATTTCAACAAATTTTATTTATTATTTTTAGTTAAAAGAAGGTTTCTATTAAACAAGAAAAATATGTACAATTTTTGTTTGTAAATACACATTTTTTTCCCTCAAAAAGTTTTAACAACAGAATAGAATTTTTTCGTGAAACTATTTTTTTAAGTATATTTTATACTAAAAACGTAAAAACGAAAATTTTAATGTTTAGTTAGCTGTCTATGAACTAAAGTAAAAACTTGCAAAAAAAAAAGATTTTTGCCCGAAAATTTCCTTCAGACTTTTTTCCCAAAAAAAATTTTTTTTTAATTTTTACTAAAGAAATACAATTAAATATGTAATTAAAAAAATGTTTAATTAAAACTAGTTTAAACTAAAAACAAAAACTTACTAAAATGTTCCACAAAAATCTCCAAGAAAAAAATTATAATTTTTTCCCAAAACATTTGTTTAAGTACATATATTTAGTACTAAAAAATAATAATAAAAATAAAAAATTTTAATTAAAAGAAGCCTTCTATGAACTAAAACAAAAAACTTACAAAAAAGATTTTGTCCCAAAAATTTTCTTTACGTAGAATTTTTTCTTAAACTACCTTTTTTAATTATATTTAATACTACCAACATTTTTTTCTTTGAACTAAAAAACAAAGCTTTCAAAAACGATGTTTCACTAATAATTTTCACACAAAAGAATATAATTTTTCCCCCAAAAAATGTTTGCTTAAAATATATTTTATACTGAAAATTTAGAATAAAACTAAATATTAAAAGAAGTCTTCTATGAAGTAAATTTAAAAATTTATAAAACAAAATGGTTTTCCCTGAAATTTTCAACAGGAGAATATAATTTTTTACCAAACATTTTTTCAAAGTATGTTTAAAGTGTATTTAAAAAAATGGTTTTAGGTGAAAAGAAGCCTACTATGAAATAAAATTATAAAAAAGATTTTTCCCCAATAACTTGGAACAAAAGAATATATAAAATTTTCTCCAACAAAAGTTTTTTCTTAGAAAGAAAGGAGTTTTTCAATAGGTGCGCTTCAACTTTTTTCCGATAGGGAGGGCGAACGACGCAATATTTTTTATTTTTCGCTTGTCATTTGTAAACTTCATTAGTATACATTTCATCATGGAACGCTACACACTTGAGTAACGATTGCAAATCGTGCAAATTTTTTATGAAAATAATCGTTCTGTTGCTGCTACTTTAAGAGCATTATTTTCCAAAAAATCATCTTCAGTGATGAAGCTCACTTTTGGCTCAATGGCTTTGTCAACAAGCAAAATATGCATTACTGGGCAGAAAGCAATCCACACGTGATTCATGAGGCACCGTTGCATCCCGAAAAAAATCACTGTTTGGTGCGGTTTACATGCCGGCGGCGTAATTGGCCCATATTTTTTCGTTGACGAGAACGATCGCCACGTTACTGTGAATGGAAATCGATACCGCGACATGATAAACAATTATTTTTGGCCGCAATTGAATGGTATGGACTTAGACGACATGTGGTTTCAACAGGACGGGGCCACAAGCCACACAGCACACGCTACAATTGATTCGTTAAAGAGTAAGTTCGATGAGCGCATTATTTCCAGAAATGGACCGGTCGAATGGCCGCCGCGCTCGTGTGATTTGACGCCTCTAGACTATTTTCTTTGGGGTTATGTGAGGTCATTGGTCTACAGTAACAAGCCGGCGACGATTTGTGAGCTCAGAGTCAATATTGAACGCGAAATTGCTGGAATTTCGGCCGATTTATGCAAAAGAGTGGTCGAAAATTGGGTTCAACGATTGGACTTCGTAAAACGTGCACGCGGTGGTCATGCAAAAGAAATCGAATTTCATACTTAAATGTATATGTTCAAACTCGATAATAAAAAAAAAATTAGTTAAAAAAGTCAAACCGTTTGTGTTTTATTCAAAAAAAAAGTTGAAGCGCTCTTACTGAAAAACGCTTTATATCTATCCCAAAATAAAAAAAAAAATAATAATTATGAAAAGGGTAAAAGAACCGAAGATATTTCGCTTTAAAAATTTGTATACCAAAATTTTCAACATTGAATAAATCTCAAAATTATTAAATTTTTTTCAAAACTTTTAGTTTAGTTTATTTGTTATACTGAAGACTACAAATAAATTAATTTTTAACGAAATTAATTTTTAACGAAATTGACGGCAGTGTCCAAACTACTTGGATCACTTAATATGAAATCGATCATGTACACATATCAAAATTGTCTTATTGACTATATGAAGGTATTAAATATTTATTTAGCCATGTGTATGGCATATGAAATAACCCTACCCATTGGTTTTTCGAATTGAGATTTTCGCTTTCCTGCCCTACCTAAAAGTATGCAATAATTAATTTCAGGAAAATTTTCCTTTCATACGTGCTTGCGCTCGCATAATTACGTGGGTGGTTAGGTGTAATGTGCCATGTGATAATGAATGCATATGAGCGGCCTACTTAAGCCTTAATGGCTGCTACACGAGCCACTCAAATACCCACACGAATCTGTAGACGGCACACAAGTAACAGAAAATAATATTCGCTAAGGTAGCGCCATCCAGGTTTATTTATAAAATTTAAGCAAGTCTAAAAAAAATACTAAAATTTCTTGTTGGTTTAATTGAAGTATGGCTATATTGAAGTATGGAGGTACTCATGCCCACAGCCGTCTCTGTTCAGGCCATAATTACTTGTGCAGCGCACATTTGGTCTGAGAACGGATCATAATTCATTATCATCATAATTTATGAAGTAAGTAAAAGAGGGAACGTTGACGAAAGTTTTTCGAGCTAGTTAATTTGGCATTATGTACAAACACATATCTCTAAAAATCTAAAACAAAAAAAGAAAAATAATAATTGAATCAAAAAACACAAAAATAACCTCGAAATCCTCAAATTGATATACAAATTTAATGTAATGGAATTTTCTCAAAAAACAAAAAATGAAAATCGGTGAACAACAGAAAATTAACGTAAAGTGTTGTGCAAACATATTGGCCTTTTCCTCATACACCTATACATATGACTAATACATATAATACACACATATACATATACTATATGAGGCATGTATTATATATTAAAGTATGTACGGGTATTTAGTAAAACAAAAAACAACAAAAAAAGAAGTAATAAGATTTATTTTAAAGCTAATTTCCGACTGACTGTAAAGTAACAACGAACATTGTGGCAAAAAACAAAAAAACAAAACTAATAAAATTTAGATGAAAATATTTATAAATAAAATCAACGGTTTATCTAAGGGGTTTGAAATTTACTAATCTACATTATGAACTTAGGTAACAAGTAAGCGAGGGTCTTCCTATACAGCAGTATACACCTATGTACACTAGTAATTAGCGAGGATAATAAATTTAATTTTACATAAATTGATGTAAAATAATCTATGAGTAAACTTCCTTGAGTGGCAAACTAATTGAGTATGAGTAGAAATTAGAAATTTTTTTAGGTAAAATAGATTTGTTTTTAAAAACTTATTTTGGCTCAAAATATACAGTTTTTTTCATATATTGAATTCCGTTATTAATGTAGATAATTAGCGAAGAACCAAAAGCATTACGATTATATTGGGTGTTAAACTTAGTATTAATGGCGGATATACAGAAATTATTATAAGTTGAATAAATTTAAACAAAATCTATTTTGAAGTACTTTTACTCAGCCCTTATTGTAATTGATAAAGCTTCAATAATTTTTACAACTGATTGAAAATGGACAATTTTGTACCAAAATATCAACATATCACTACAGAAGTGAGAAACTCATAGTTCCAAAGTTATGCGCCGTATGAAGTGATTATGAAAGGTGTGATAAATAGGAGTCTTCTAATCTTCAATTGTCAGCAAATGGCGAATGAAGCAACTGGTACACATACATAAATAAACGTATCTTGGTAGCGCTAGGAACGACTTGCCAAAAATTACATTTGTTTGGTAGCACTTAATGAGTTTTAGTAAGACGTCGTTCATACAGGGCAACATTTGTTGCATCAACTCGTTACTTGGGGTACTTGTGTTCTCTTCCTTCCCAATGTTTCAAGCTTAAATAGGCTGCATTCATCTGGAGACCTCATCACAAATTCGGTATTGATAGAGTTGAGCGTATTAAAAAAATGTTCCTTGCATATTCTCGTCTCCATTTGATTAACCTTAACGAGCCCCGTTGGTCTAGAGCTCGAAAATGTAGGGTATTTTCACGATTTTGTTTTGTTTTTACATTAAAAACGATATTTAAATAGGATTTTTATTCAACTTCTTTTACATAATAATTGAAAAAAAAACTAAATTTTTTTAAATTTAATAATTTAAAAAATGGCGTTGCAAAAATTGCGTTAAAATTGCAAGCCAAAAATAAGTGTTGCGAGAAAGTTATTAATGAGAAAATGACTAATATCAAAAGATAAGGAATGCTGAAACTTAACTTGAAAACCACTAAGAGTTTGAAGAGATGTTTTCTTGTGTTTGCTGGGTTACTATTTACGGCGCTACTTTTAATAATGCCGAATGCCAAGAATGTTTGAAAGATAAATGATTCTACGGACGAATATGAAAGTCAAGAGAGGTAGATGAATTGTTGGTTATCACTTCCTTCAAATGGCTGTATTGGCTCAGCCTGTGGTAGCCTACCCGTCAACCAAATTTTGCAGCACATTCCCTCAGTTTCAACCCCTATTTTCGCATTGGTGCACACAATATTTGGTTTAAGTGCCTCAATAGCTTCTCTACTCTCGATGTTTATTGGCAGAAATTTTTAAATTACAAAAAAAAATCAAAAAACGAAAACCAATTTTATTTTGAAGGAATAAAGTTTTATTGTATATTAAAATGAACAAACCAAAATAAAAAGAGTTAAAACAGGAAAATTTTAAATAAAAAAAATGTCGTTATTGGTAGAAGCTGTTTGCTTAGTGGGTAGCAGCACTGGTGGCATTACTGAGTGAGGCGATGAAAATCACCTTCTTCCTTTTATCTGAGTTTTGGGTAAGTCCACTACTTACGCATTCCACTATTAAAGTAAAGAATTGTAGTAATAAAATAAAGTGTTCAACATATTTTAATAAAACTTACTTCTTAGGTAGAGTTTCAAAATTTTTGCTGAATTTCAATTTGAACACAATTTTTAAATTCGACGAACTGCTACTTTTCACGAAATTTTAAATAGCAAATGCAGTTTAATCAGCGGTGAAAAAATGTTGCCAGCATCATTGTCATATTGTCAACATGTTGCGAGCATTTTCACAGCTTGAAGAGAATACAACTTTCGTACAAATTTCGCGGAATTTTCGGAGCCAAAATTTTTATGTGAATTTTGATATCTTATTTCACGTGAAATGCAAACAGAGAGCTGTGCTTTATAATGAAAATATTAAAAAATCAGTTATTTTAAGAAACTTTGATGAAACAAAGTTATTAGTGACGTAAAAAAGAACCCAAGAAAACTTTGACATTCAGAGACCAGACTCGAAGATGGCTAATTTGCAAGGTATGCTATTTAGTTATGGTGAAAAAGTAAATTTTGAGGGGAACTTTGACAGCCACGTCGCTTGTGTATTCGGCAGCCGAATTCTGCACGATCATTTCACATGCATTCACAAACTCGTCCAATCAGCCGTTGTTCGGATGGCAACGAAGTGTCATTGGTTAATTTTTTTAACATACAACACTAACACAATCTCAGTTTTTTCGTAAGCAAACTCCTTCGTGACCACAAGTGACTTCATCACATCAGCTGTTTCTGTCAAATTCGCTCAGAGGCGAATAATGGTCTGCTAAGTAGGTAACTCTTGGAATCTTTTCACCATGAGCGAGACCGAGAAATCGTGTCGATCGGTGTTATTATTTTTTCCGTCAGTCCCGTAAAAAGCTTTGATTCTTATGAAAGTGCTCATAAAAAAAATTGGTTTTATAAATATTATATGCAACTTTCAAAGCTAAGCACTTTTTCAGAGCTGTCGTTTACAAAATGCCTGAAAAATGTCAGAACTTTCAATGGGGCATTTTTTGATTAGCATAATTTTGGAATATTTAAATTTTACACACAAAAAAATTAAGTTTAACACCCAATATAATTTGAGAGCAAAGTTGTGGCCTAAGACTGTTAAAACCTTTTTAAGGTTATCTAGAAATTGTAATATTTTTTAACGCTAGTTTTATTAGTGATTTTTTTTATTGAAACTAGAAAAGAGCTTTTGACTTCACTTGAAAATCTATACGTATTATTTTCCGTTTTTTTATGAATATATATGTATAATATATATTTTTTTAAGTTGAAAACATAGATACATGAACTCCAATACAACAGTAGATACCATAAACTCTAATAGAAAAAACCAAATTGTAAAAAAATATACATACACATGAGTTGTATGTGCTATGAATAGTGTTTCAAAATATCATCTCAAACACTCTCACTCTCTATCTCTCTCTCTCTCTATTATCATAGTCAATTACTCGGTAACAATATTTATGTGCAGTTAGGCACTCAAGTGTGAACGCGACATTAGTTTGTTCATATAATAATGCGCGACACAAACTCTACTACACTCTCACTGTTTATGAATACATACATACAAACGAAACTAGACATATTTCACCTACAAAAGACTATAACTCTGTAGAAGTGGAAGAGCAATTCTGCTATAACGACAAAGACATCTATTCACATCATGCGTAAGTCACACTAGTGTTGAAGGTAGGCAGAAAAAGCGAAGAAAGAAATAATTAAATAAATATTAATAAAGCAAAATAGGATAGTAAGAGCGCAAAGTGAAATTGAAAAAATTATATATAAATATAATGAATCTTTATGCCGGTCAGTGTGAACAAGGCATTATCAGTGACACAGTTTAACTAGAGAAAACAATAATGATGAAAGCAATTCGTTTCATGGAAATATTCAATAAGCAAAAATTATCAATTAAGAGTTATTATAATAGTTAAGAAGGAAATAAGGAAATTTACAAGTACATTGAAGTGTGTACGTTGAATTAAAAACTATATATCGCATGTATATTTGAACAATTGAGAAGGAGGTGCATAATTTATTTCCAATTTATTTCAGTAACATTCTTTATATCAAACTGTTTGAATAAGATTTTGAAAATAGGTGAACTATATATACATACATACACTTACTATACTGTACTTATAAGCAAATTTTATGAAGAAAACAATGCATTAGAATGTAAAAGATTTCAAGCTCAGTTAACGCTCTTACAAGCAGAAACAATTTCCAAACTTAAATGATCAAATGTACTCGTATCCGCGGATACTAAGGAAAAAGTATTTAATTGCTATTTATGCTCGTTTGTAAGTTCAGCATTCAGGCAAACATATATTATATATTGAAATACAGCTAATTAAGAATCATATCTTAAAACGCTTTCTGAAGATTATCTAAATGATATAACTTAATAATTTCCCCCAAAAAAGGAAACTCCCTTCGCTATAATCGAAACAACCTGCAATGCAATACGCCAGCCTCCTATTTATTTGCTCTTCTCAATAAATTGCTGCAAAAATATATTTATAATGTAATATATGTACGTTCATTTGTTCTTGAAAAAGGAAAAATATTAAATAAAAAATATAAATAATATGAATTATTAAAAGCAAAAAAAAACTAAATAAAAAACAGCAAAAAAAAAAACACGCAGTCTTCAAAAAGTTTTGATCTAAATCTGGAATGCAATTTGACATATCACGAATAATTGTAGTTGTATTATGTACATATATACTCGTACATACATACATGCATTACCCATGAAACACATTCAGGTATAAACATACATACATTTCAAAATCAATCTACAAAATATTCAATTTAATTTGAAAAGAAAAAATAGCGAAATATCTTGGCATTAAAGACACATTAGTTGAAATTCCGATTGAATATTTTTCCAAATAAGTTAGCGTCAAAGGTAAGTAAAGTCCAGATGGGGTACTACAATATTCAGTTGAGTCTTCCACACTTAACATCAACATTAACATTTTTTAACCTTAACTTAACATTTTTTGTTTAGATGGAATCTGTTTGGTTGGAAACTCCGCGTTCATTCAGCTTTACTAAGACTAATTCTTATGATTTAAACAAATCTTTCTTTGAACATTTTTCACTATTTTTCTTACTTCCCTGTTACCGGCAGGAGTTTAGTTGGATTTTAACGCATTTTTACTACTCACACGCCATAGTAAAAGTCTGTATTCAAGTCATTGCGCAGAAATACAAGTAAAACCACTCTTTTTCTTACTACGCCAAATTGGAATAACAATAGAATATAGAGAAGAAAAAAAATAATGCCTTTAACTTTGAAAATTTACAAAAAGAAATATTTCCAATATATCAGTTTGGGGAAAAAGAAATTCATTATTTTCGCGGTAGATGGTAGATGATGTAGAGATCGATAAGTATCGATCAAACCATTTAAATTGTATGCTCGTTGTCAAGGTGATATTTCACACTAAAAATTCGTTTACTGTTTTTTGTTTGTTCCACTTAGTTGTGAGTTACAGGGAGTTAACAATAGAAGCACCAAAGAGAAAATTTGGTACATTTTACAGTTTTTCTTTGGAAATTACGTACAATTACGATCGCTTAGACATTTTTGATGTTAAAGAAAATGTCGATAAAATCTCAGAAATAATCGAAGATAACCGGCATGCTAGTAGTCGTAGCTTCGCCTAGAAACTAAAGATCGACCATTTGGACTCGACAGTTTTAAACCATTTACGCAAATATTTTACGCAAAAAATATGGATTTCTTTTTCCCCAAATTAATATTTCTTAGCTATAATAATGCTTTTTTATTGAGAAATATCTAAAAAAATTTTAAACTTTCTGATACGATTTTCTCTGAAATTTACTCATTTTTTATGCAGCCATGTTGCATAAGAGAGCCTTTTGGAAGCAGGTGATCTCAACTTCGGGCATTTTTTGAAGGACTGCTGGGAGTGTTTTTACTTGTAGATCTGTACAACAATTCAAACTAGAGCTCTCGATTTTGTTCGCACGTTTTCGAACAGCCCGAACAAATGAGCAACGAGCACTCGCTCGTCTGCTCGATACTGATTACTCGACAATTTTCAAGCATGCGCTCGAGAATATCGAGCTTTTTCCAATAATTCGAGCGCTGCTTGATGTGGATGTTCTGACGTTTTTGTCGACACTTTTTCGAAGATTTAAAAATTATTTGTATCGAGTGCTAACATTGTTGGAATAATGAAAGAAATGCGTACAAATAAAATTGACAATTTTTGCTTAGCTGCACCAGTTGTTCAAATGCGTAGAAATTTCGAACAAATATTTGAGCAGTTGAGCAATGAAGAGTTCGCATTACTCGATATCCGGATATCTGAAACTCTAGTTCAAACCTTTTTAAAACATTTAAATTTATTCTGTTTGATGTTTGAAAGCTTTCAACTTATTATGACTGCCAAAGTGAAAGTAAAGACACATAAAAATGTACGAGTATCTTTCCGATACCTATTAATAGTATCTCATAAATGTTTTAAGGTGTAAAAGAAGAGCTGGTGGTTACTTCTGCATAATTACCTAAAATAATTTTTTTTTGGGCTATAACGTTCCTCCAGCAAATGGCTTATGTGTATACATATAATTTACGCATAGCAAGTACACTGTGTTGCCGTACTCTTTTTTACTAATAGCACTGTACGATAAAATATTGAGTAATGAACCACTTGCCGTTTAGCCCCCAGATGTCAAAATTTTTTTTCATTTTTTTTTGTTTCATCTTTAGTTCACCTAAATTAATAAAAAAATTTGGTATCCAAGTGCATTTACCATTAATTTAATATTTTAGACTCTATAATAAAAGTTGCTGACGCATAATTTCGTGGGACTTATGAACGATGAGTTATATGAAAAGTGCAACTTGCAGCTAATGGACATCCATATACAATTACGAAAGTGGAGGTGGATAGGCCACACGCTGCGAAAAGATGTAACTGAAAGTCCGTCGACAAACTCTTGATTGGAACCCGTAAGCAGCCGCAAGAGGGGCCGACGTAAGACTACAAGAAAAAGAGCACTATAAAAAGAAATCAATGAATGTGCGTGGAACGCACTAAAGTAGCTAGCCAGAAACGGGACCAGGAGGAAATGCTTTATTGAGGACCTATACTACAATTGAGGACCTATACTAAAGTAATTGTTGATGATGATAATTTCGTGGAACACTTTAATCCAATATTTCTTACATGTGTGAGGCATTTTGACTCCAATTTCTGAACATCTGAAAATATTTAAGTATGTCGAGTCGATAGAGGGTTAAAATGTTTCAGAAAAATATTCTTCAGAAGATTTGGCCGAGTTTAACAAAGCGCGCCAGTCGTTTCTTTCTCGTGATAACCGACGCCAATTGGACACACCAAGTGAAGCTAAGTCCTTCTCCACCTGATCTTTCCAACACAGAGAAGGCCTTCCTCTTCCTCTGCTACCACCAGCTGGTACCGCATCAAATACTTTCAGAGCCGGAATGTATCCATTCGGACGACATGAACGAAGCCGCTGGATATTTATTCGATGCGCTATGCCTATGTCGTCGTAAAGCTCATACAGCTCATCGTTCCATCGCCTGCGATATTCGCCGTTGCCAACGTGCAAAGGTACAAAAATCTTGCGCAGAATCTTTCTCTCAAACACTCCGAGTATCGCTTCATCGAATGTTGTCATCGCCCACGCTTCTGCGCCATACGTGATGATTAGAGCCTTGTAGAGTGTTAGTTTTGTTCGTCGAGAGATGACTTTAATACTCATTTGCCTACTTAGTCCAAAGTAGCACTTGTTGGCAAGAGAGAATCTACGTTGGTAGGGGTCATTAGTCACCATTAATTTGTTTGAAAAAATTGTGACGTTTAGAAACAAAACGGCAGGTGGTCGTTTCTACAGCTTTTCCTCTTCCATAATTGCTATACCACATTCTGGTCATTTTTTGGCTACAATATAGTGTAGGTCCACTAATTAGGAAACATGAAATCACTTATAACAAAATGTGTAAGATTTTAAGTAAAAAAAAAAAAGATGTTTTCATACCCCTTTTCACAGTTACCAAACACAAACGCACTGTGTGGAAAAAAGCAAATTACACAGGTACACTATATACAAGTAGCGATTGATATGTCCACATATACATATATACATTTATATATACAATTTAGTAGAATTTTCCATATGTCGATTAATACATGTATGTATGTATTTACTATTGTAAAATTGCTAGAATTTCGTAAGAATCCTGTTAATTCATAAACAGTACTTTTGTGTTTTTTTTGCAAATCTTGGTATTTTTCTTTAAATGTATTCTAAAAAATCTGAATTTTAATGTTAATTGAAAAAATGTTGATTGCTATACCCAAATGTAGTTACTTACTATAAAAAATATCTACTAAGCAATTTTTGAAAGTACTGTAACGTGTATTTTTAGATAAACTGTAAACTGAATGCACATGTGCATATATTATACTTTAGGGTGGTCAAAAAAAAATATATTTTTCTTAATGCTTCTACCTATATTTGTTCCTTGGGCGAAAAAATGATACAATTATTTTTTGTTTAATTTTTTTTAATTTAATATTTTCCTTAATTGATTTTCTCTGTTACTGTACTCTTAAAAATGTTAATAAGATAACCCAGGTGCAACATATAATATCTTAACTTATGATTGAGCTGTATGTACAATAACTATTTCGATGCAGGTGAGCCCAAGATAATATATAGGTATATATAAATATGTACATATTCCTTCCGCTCCACAGCGAAGCATAGGACCAAACCAAAACTCTTAAATCTTTCCCTATCCATTGACTTTCCTTTATTAAGGATAACAATAATTTGTTTAATTAGTTTTTATTTATTTATTATTTGAAATGTAAATTCAAATAATCATATTACAAAATCAAAGCAACTAGCAGCAGGGTCTACCGACCTATAAAAAATATTTAAATTAATAATATACTGGCAAGTCCTATTTCCAGTTAAAATTCAAAAAAAGGAAAAACCTATTTTTTTTGTATGGATAAAAAATTGATAAAATTTTATTGTAATTTAAAAAACTTTTGGAAACAAAAAAAATCCTGTAATTAGGTTAGGATTAGGATCAAATCTCTTGGGTGTGCTGGTAACATTTCTCTGATCTGGGTTCCAGGACATAGGAACATAGTGGGCAATGAAATTGCTGATGAGCTTGCCAGGAAGGGGACTGAATTGGCCTTTGAGTCCTGCAACCCGGTCATCGGCATCCCCCTGACAGTTGTTAAAGGGGAACTGCACAAATTATTTTTTAGGAAAGATGGAGCTCCATTTCTTCATGTGCTATTTCGAAAACCCTTTGGCTCCAATACGATATATGTACGAAGGACTCATAAAGTCCTTTGGACTCCTCGTCAATGGAAGATCCGCACACACGCGGATTACCATTTAACCCCCATTGCAGAAGCTGTGTGAACCTTTCAGAGAAGGAGACTGTTGAGGATTTTGTCTGTAAATGTCCGGGTTCGGCAGCCAGACGACTAAGGTCACTGAGCGCTCCTTTCCTCGACAACCTGGGGCAGTGCGCCAACCTAAGTCCAATCAATTTGCTCCATTATATCAACAGCTCTGACTGGCTGTAGATACATATCTGCCTGCTGGTATCCTCCCTCCAGGAGGAAAGATATGTTATCCTAGGCACATTTGCCGAGTCTTACAAAGGGCAGGGCAGTGGCAAAGTAGGTGTTCCAAAGTACTTCTAGCATTTGCTTCATTGCATGTTAAAACCAGCAAAAAAAAAATCTTTAGGCCCACAATAAAAAAATCTAATTTGTGAAAATACTTGAAAGCATCAAATTGTTTTTGAGCAAACAAAATAAAAAATGTCACGTTCCCAAGTCCTACATTTTTTGCGCTTTACATGCAAATGTAAAGATATTTTTTTTTAATTTTGAGCTGTTTTCATTGCTTTTATGGAAAAAAGGTTACATTCTTATTTTTTTAATGCAGTATAGGGTATATTTTTTGGACTTTTGTGAAAGGACATTAAACAGACTAAATAGTATAGGTCTGTAAACAAATTTTACCAAATTTAAGGAGATGTGCCCTAATGAAAAGTGAAATAAATAAAAAATGTAAGAAAATAAATGTAAAAAAAAGTTAAAAGAAATAAAACATAAAGAAATAAAAGGTAAAACAAATAAAAATAAATAAATAAAATATAAAAAGTTAAACAAATAATAATAAATAAATAAATCATATAAAATACAGCAAATTGTTAATCAAAATAAAAAAAATTAAAAAAAATTACAAAAAGCTGTTTGATCCTTTAATCGTAGAACAAATTTGAGGGGTAATATCAAGAGTTTTTTTGACAATAATAATACAAAAAATAAAAGTATAACAAAACAAAAATTAAAAGCAAATAAAAAAATGAATAAAAAATTCTATATGAAATATAAAAATAAAAAATTTAATAAATAAAAAGTAGAAGAAGAAAATAAAACATAAAAAATAAAAAGCAAAACAAATAAAAAAGAACAAAAGAAAAAATAAATAAAAATTAAAACATAAAAAATAAAAAGTGAAACAAATAAAATAAGAACAAATAAAAAGTAAATAAAAAATAAAACAAAAAAATAAAAAATAAAAAATACGTGCTTCATTTTTAATCATAGAACAAATTTGTGGGGGTAGCATAAAGAATTTTTTTTTGATCACCCTAATGTAAACTACATAGTTGTATACATGCGTACATTTGAAACTGTATTGTTTTTGTATATTCACAGTAGTTGGTGAGCAGCATCGAAGCGCTGTTAATTTTTGAATTTATCTTTTTCCTAACTCTGTACTCGAAAATTGTTATTGTTTTTACTTACATGCAAATTTTTGCGCCAGTATAATCGAATGCGCGTGCAACTTGATTGTCTGTGTATATGTGAAAGTTTTTTAATATTATATTAAACGTTCAATACTTAATGAAATAAGAGAATAAAAAAATATAAAAAAACTAATAAAATTAAAAAAGAAAAATAAAAAAGAAAAAACTAAAAATGAGGAAAATATACATATTGAAAGTATATATTAAATTAAGCTTGTGATTTAGTGTATTTACTGCTTATATTGTAAGTACAGAAATACATACATATATACACAATGTAGTGGTGTATAACTTTATATACACAAACATATAAAACTTATATACATATATATAAATTTATAACGGTTATATATACAACAAACCAAAAAACACACCCTTTCTATATATATACAATACAAACAAAAAGGGGCATTCAATTTAGTTTTAGTTATAAAATGAAGAGCGAAAATAAATGACGACAGCATTTTTTCGCGCATACGAAAATTTACGCGTTTGTAAGTAAACCCTTCAGCTCAATTGAATTGTGTTTACACATATATGTACATATGTGAATTACAACAAGAAACAAAAAAATGTAGCAAAAAAATCTATGAAAAACAAACCTATTTAATTTCGTTCCTTTTCTAGCTACGTATACATGCATTCTCAAACATATATACTGACGAATGAAGAATGAAGAATAAAGAGAATCTAATGCAATAAAATTTAAATGGAATATTTGTGTTTACTTCTTTGCAAAATAAATCGCCCAGCACCAATTTTCGAGTGTGTGTGCGCGCGCGATGAATTGCATAAACGCAGGTAGCGTATAATATGAGCGCCTAAAAGCGCGCTAACATTTTCTTATATTTAGCTTAAGAAATGAAATTATTAAGTAAATATTGTTGCGTAAAAGTTGATAATAAAGTAATTGTAGTATATTATAACAAAAACAAAAATGCTTAACCAAATAAAAACTATGTAGCAAAAGAAGCAAAGTAGAATTTGTAGTAAAGTAAAAAGTTATACGAACCAAATGAAATGTATTTGTATGAGTATTTGTATTGAATACTTGTAATTGTTATGTACTTATGTATTGTAAGTTTGTTTTCGATCTTTATAAAACGGTAAATTTAAATTGCTGTGGAATTAGTTTGAATAAATTTACGCATTCCTCATACCTAAGTAGTATGTCTGTATGTAGTTTCGCAATATACCTATGTATGTATGTAGTTCAAATGTAACATTAAGCAAATATTTAACACACAGAAACCCATGTAGTTAATACTTTGGGAGTAGTCTGCTTATTCCAGTAGCAAAGAGAAATATTTTTGAAGCTCCATTAATTAAAAGTAGAAATCTATTTTTGAAATTCATATTTTTTTCTTTTCCTCTTTTAAACACATATCTTGTGATATGTATCATACATAGATACATACGTATGTAGTATTGTCACTAAATTTGTGGTAGTCACATTGAGAGTAAATTAGCATTCATCGTCATTTGGTACATTGTTTTACTTGCTTTTTTGCTTAATTTTCTTGTTATTTTTTTTTTTTGTGTCTTTATTCTTTTCTCACTGATATTTGCTATTAGTTACTCAGTAGTTAAAGAGGTAATTACATAAGCAGTTAAAGACAAAATTACAAAAGCACCACCACATATTGACAAGTTTTGAGTTTTCATTTACTTTCTTTTTTTTAATTGGTTTTTTTGTAAAAATATAATTCATTCGACATATAACGAAAGCTATCAGGCCAGTCCACAAGTTCGTGCGTTTTTGAAAGGTGGTTTTAAAATGAATAAAAAAGATGTTGAAAGTATTTATTAATCAATAATATATTTTCCTTCATTATTTGCGATGTCTTGCCAACGTTTAGACAAATGTTTAATTCCCTGCTCAAAAAATTGTTTATCCGTGGAGCCAAAATACGCTTCGATACCCCTTTTTATGGTTTCTTTATAGCTTTGTTGTTGTTGTTGTTGTTGAGGTGGTTGAACATTTTTGAGCTAAAATGCTCCTACTTAGTGACCAGCACCGTTTTACTACCACTATCTCGTGTGAAGATGATGTTGTTATTTTTTTTTTATTTTTTCTTTTTTTTTTCCAAGTCAGATCCATTTAGTGAGGTCCAAGTATAGCAGCAAATCCTTTATCTCGATGTCTGAGATCTCCTTAATTTGCTGTAGGAAAGGCTTTCCAAAGGATCGGAGTCGTGCCCTGGCTAGTCCCGGACATTCACATAAGTAGTGGAACAGACTTTCCTTCGCCCCTTCCGCTTGACAGCTTCTACAGATGGGATTGAAGGGTAGATTGAGTCTAGCTGCATGATCCCCTACTTTCCAATCCCCTATAAGGGTTGCAGTGATACGTGAAATGTTTGGCCGAGAACATCCTAGCAGGTCATTCGTCCTTTGGATTTTGTATGACGGCCATGTGTTTTTGTTGTAATACATGTAGGTATTTGCTTCCACCTTCTTTCGGCTAAAGCATGATAGTGTGAAGCAATTGATGCTTTTAGTGTGTTCAGTGGGGTGGAGACTGCCACCGCCTCTGCTATGTCTAGTGTCGAGCCCTTTCTTGCTAGCTCATCCGCTATCTCATTGCCCCGTATGTTCCTATGACCGTTAACCCATATCAGGTTAATTTCAAGCCAATGGCTGAGCAGTTTCAGCTCCTCTATACACTGTAGGACCAGTTTGGATGAAATGTAGTTGGAGTCTAAGGTCTTAATAGCTTAGTTCTTGCTACTCATATGGGATTGAAGTCCACGGAAAAGGTGATAATCACAAGGTGCAATATCCGTAGAGTATGGTGGATGCGGCATTAGCTCCCATCCGAGCTCGTTCAGCTTGCCTAATGTTTGCTTTGCGGTATGAGGTCAAGCGTTGTCGTGGTGAAACAAAACTTTGCGTCTATTCACTAAAGACGGTCGATTTTTTTTAAGTGCCTCATTCAGATTTGTAGCTGATGGGAATAATAATCAGCAGTTATCATCTCGTTTGGTTCCAGAAGCTCATAATAAATAATACCGGCCATATCCCACCAAATAGACAGGAGAATCTTCTTGGGGTGAAGGCCATCTCTAGGGGTCGGTTCTGGTGTTTCATATTTATCTAACCATTAGCGTTTGCGAAGAGGATTATTGTAAAGGACCCATTTTTCAACACCAGTAACGATACGGTTCAAAAAACTATCATTTCCAAGCCGTTGCAGCAGCTGAGAACACACATTCACTCTCTGCTGAAGGTTGGCGACGGAAAGTCTATGCGGAATCCATATTCCCAGCTTTGAAATGTTTCCCAACTGAACCAGGTAGCTGTGAACTGTGAACTATGCAATGAACTTAACCTCGGAGCTATCATATCGACTGGCAAATTTGACTCAGCTTCCAAGGCGTCAGAGTTAAAGACTTCAGGACAACCAGCGCGCGGATTTTTGAAAACCACTTTTTCACGATATTCTCTCCGGAAAACACTGTGTTTATTTCTGCAGCAGCAGTTGTTGCATTTTTACCATTTTTATAAAAAAAATACAGAAAATGCCTCTTATACGCGTTCGAAGATTCCATTTTATTTTTTAACAACACGTGCGTCTGTCCGCGACTAAAATCACTTGTTGAATGCACAATATATCAAAGAAAATATAAATAGTTCCATTATATTCCGCGAATAATTTTTTGTATCCAAAAATCGTACAAAAGTGAAATTATGGGTAAAATACGCACGAACTTATGGACTGACCTGATACATATAACTAAAGCTACATATAACTAAGCAATCCAAGTTTTAGACTTCGTACAAAGTTTATACAAATTTTTGAAAATTTGATGTAAAATTTTTAAGTATGCAGTTTTATAGCTCTTTAACGGTATTTTATTCTATAACAAAATCCACAATAATCCGAGTTAGAAATTTTGTGTAAACTTATTAAACTCTCAACCAATTTCCAATAAAACTTCACACTTTTTATGCAGAATTTTTAGATAATTTTTCGGTATGCAGTTTGATAGCTCTTTAAATTCTAGTACAACAAAGTATTGTTAATTTTTTATAACGAAATGGTGAAGTGCGCAACACCATCAAGAAAAAAATTTATTAAAAATCAATGAGAATGTTTAGACACTTTAGACATGCCCTTTACTTACTTTCACTGCATACCCAAAAAGTTTCTAAAAATTCTGCATAAAAAGTGTGAACTTTTGAATCGGCATTGATGGGGAGGTTAAAAAGTTTGCACAAAGTTTGAAACTTGGTTTTATGCGGCTTTTGTTATGGAATGGAAAATGATTATACACGAAAAACGAAAAAGAAAAAAATTCAAAACTTATCAATATGTACTTTATACAAGGTGGCGCAAAACTAATCCCCCAATTTTGTTTTTTCATAACTTTTATTTAATAAACTTCTTTTAAGTGATGAACTTTGTCATCGCGACTCTTATGCGCTCCATTTCTTGTCTGATTCATAAGTGTTAAATATAATTGATGTACGACACCATTTGCAAATACTATACATTTTCCGATAGAGTGATTAATTTTGCGCCACATTGTATAAGTTTAAGGTGAAACAGGTTTCGATGTTTATTATGAACATGAAATAATACTTTTTTAATACTTTTTTCTCTCAGCCAATAATTGCGATCCACCACTTTCTAGTATAAAAAAGCTTCTTATGAATGCTAGCTGCCTTTGGGGAGGTGACATAAAGTAGTAGAGGCATCCATCGCTGAGTTAACTACAAGAGGCACATATAAATCGGAGGAGTATTTCGATCAGTATTTTTCTGACTGCAATCATTTGTGTGCAAATTATTTTCCTCTCCTCCTCGTTTTTCTATCCAAGCAGCAAACTATGGCAAATTTAAATTTTTCAAGTATCTCAAACTTTAGCCATCCTCTCAACAGTCAGAACTCAAATATTTTCTTTGATAATTTTGCTATGAATATCATTATTTCTACATGAATATTTGCGACTCTGATGCCCTATGTTCCACGAGGGATTAAGGCCCTGAAGGAAGACTTGCGGCTCCTTGAAATCAATTTACGCAACTTTAGCAGCCTACTAAAGTCTAACCTAATAGGTCACCTTCTAAGTTTTTTGAAATCAGTCGCACGAAGTGTACATATGACTTATGAAGGCATACCAACTCGAGACTAATCCTTTTATGAGCCCAATGAGATAGGTAGATATCACTGTACACTCACTAAATGTTTGCTCTTCTCCTTAATTCCTTTACTACTAATTTCTTCTACAAATGATAGGAGGTAAGCATCCAATAGCGATTTTATGCTAAAAAGGTTTAGTGATTCAGTTCCATTTAAAAAATAACGTGAAACCCTCAAGAGATCAACAATACTTATAATAGAGGTATATAACGGTTTATAACAAAGCAAAAAATCGAATCTATACTATAAGTCTTTTAATACACCAAAGCTCTAAATTCCACTTGAATATCAGAAATAAGTCAAAACGCAAGATGTGTACACCCTAAAGAGATTAACCCCTACAGACTCTTACACCCTCAAACAAATATCACTTAAAAATATATTCGGCGTTGAACTAAAATTAAACTGTTATTCTGATAGTAAAGCAAAGCTCATAATACTTCAGTTGTTTTGGCCATTCAAAAAATTTCCCTTCGTATATTAAATGAGATTTCTAAGCTTTCCTTCACTTAAGCACATAATTTCTGGCTTTCCATGCATTATTTAACTTATTAATCAATTATATTTGTAGCTTGAGAATACATCTTGAATAAAAGTTGAATTGAAATATACAATTTTCCTATGAAATATAACGATTTTTTAACCTACTTAGAACAAAAATGAAAGGGTAAGTCCTGTGAGTGATCCACAAAATCAAATTTTACTTGGACGCAAAAATTACAAGAAGTAAATACACCCGGCACCGTAAGTAATATTTTCGATGCGAATTGAATAAATCAAATATCCAATGATAATATCATATAATCAATATTTTTTTTACAATAGAGATAATTTAAGTTTCAAAATTTCTTTAAAACGAAAATATCATACTGTGGACTCAAAAATATCACCTAAGGATCAAAAGTCTACGCCGACATAGAATATCCCAATTACTCAGGGCAAGATCTATGTTAACTTTGTAAGCGTGGAATGTTGTTACCCATAACTACTCCAGTTTAGATTAGATGGTAGCCTCCCGAAAGGGTGGGACTCACATTTTTTAATCAGAATTTTTAGAAAAATTCCAGGTATGCAGTTTTATAGCTTATTAAAAAGTGTAAGCTTTAAGTAACACAGAAACCGCATTGATTACTAACTTTTTTTTGACGATTAGGTTAGGTTAGGTTATGGTGGTAGTCGGTCTGCACGACCAACTCACTTAGACCTTACAGGTCCGTTGTGATACCACTGTGCTACACGGGAACCTCATTTATCTTCCTTCGTGGAACCATTTCGTGGCTCTTATGAAGCGTAGTATTGATGCCAACCCCACGCCAGACAGTTCTGTAAGAGAATTAAAAAAGTATTTACCTAGACAACCTGCTCTGATTTTAGCTAGGGCTGGACAATTGCAAAGGAAGTGCTCAACTGTTTCTTCCTCTTCCTCATCTCTGCAACTTCTGCAATATTCATGGGAGAAAACTCCTAGTCTCGAGGAATGCCTGCCAAATAGCCAGTGACCGGTTAAACAAGCCACGACCTTCGAGATATTGTCTCTTGAGAGACTAAGCAATTCCTTTGTTCTTTTCTTGTTTATTTGCGGCCATAGTAGCCTAGCTGTTAGACACGTATCTTCATTTCTCTATGACCTATTGGCCTCTTGGATAAAGTGGTTTTTTATTATTAGTTTACTCGTGGCCATGGGTATTCCAATGGTACTTTTATCACTCAGCAGTTGGAGAGCGGTACCCTTTCTGGCTAGCTCATCTGCTTTACAGTTTCCCTCAATATCTCTATGTCCCGGAACCCAAATAAGGCTGACCTTGAATACGTCACTAATATCATTTAGAGCTGCCCGGCATTCCTGTGCAACCTTCGATCTTAGTAAAGCCGTATTCATTGATTTGATGGCCGCCTGGCTATCTGAGAATATATTTATAATCGTTTTTGTTACGGCGTGCGTATTTAGGTATGTAGCCACTTCTTTTATAGCTAGTACCTCTGCCTGATAGACGCTGCAGTAGTCTGGTAGTCGAACGGATAGCTCCAGTCCTAATTCCTTCGAGAAAACTCCGTAGCCAACCTTATCGTCTAGCTCGGAGCCATCTGTATAAAAGTTTAATTCCCCCCTTCTCCATGGCCTTGTTGTATGCCACTCCCTTCTTGACGGTATACTCGTCTTGAAGAGCCTTTCAAAGGTGAGTGTAGGGATAGAGTAGTCTATTTCTTGTTTATGACTATTCAGAGAGTGCAAAATGGAAGCGTGGCCAAAGCACCGGTCTTTCCATAGCGCCATACTTTTTAGTCTGAGCGCCGAGGCGGCGGCCACGTGTTTTCCTACCAAATTTAGGGCAGGTAAGTTGATTAGCACTTCCAGCGCTTTGTTTGGAGTAGTCCTTAAAGCGCCAGAGATGCATAAAAAAGCTGTTCTTTGGACCTTACTCATGATTTTAGCGTAAGTCGCCTTTTGAGCAGATGGCCACCATACAAGTATTCCGTACATTAAGATTGGCCTAACTACCGAAGTATAGAGCCAGTGCGTAATACGGGGTGTTAGTCCCCATTTGATACCGACCGCTTTTTTGCAAGTGTATAATGCAACGTTGGCCTTCTTTACTCTTTCCTCAATATTAGATTTCCACGTGAGTTTCCTGTCTAATATGAGTCCTAGGTACTTGACATTCTCTTTCAAAGGAATCTCCCCACCCTTAAAAATTAGCGGGGAGATTATAGGGAGCCTATGTTTCTTTGAAAAGAGAATTATTTGAGTTTTGACGATTGCTCACATTCTTTTCATATGAAAAAAACATTCAACATCGTCACCAAAAAAAGTTGACAGAAATCAATGCGATTTTAAGCCACTTTAAACTTATATTTATGTAATGATATTAAAATTCAGTGGGATGTAAAACTGCATGCCTGGAGTTTTTCTACAAATTTTTATTGTTTTTTTTTATTTCATTCCTCTGTAAAACTGCATGCCTGGAATTTTTCTTCAAACTTTATTGTTTTTTTTTTATCTCTTAGGTTAGGTTAGCCAATTAGCCACGCATAGACCTTTTGGTCCCTAGCGATACCAGATGGAGACCGACCTCTATGAATACCGAAAGTAGATATCATGTAGAATTTAAGCAGAGCTGGGAGATCCGCTTTAGAGACGTCCTCCAGACCTCCAAACATTGGGGCTCCCAGGCATTTTAGACGCGTTTTTAATAATGCCGGACCAGTCCCACGTTATATTGGCTACTGAAAGTTTGCGAAGTGTTGATATTCTCCAAGGGTTTTTCTGTAAGTTTGAATTCGGTTCCATTCTGTTCAAATTCTGTTTGAAAAGTGTGTGATTCTAATGAAATTTTTTTGATTTTTTTTTTAATTTATATAGAAACCTAAAGTAATATATAGTTTTTGTAGGAGAATAAACCATATTTCTTTAAAAAAGTTATTCAAATCAAATAAGAGAGAAATAATACACAGTTATTTAACACAGTGTTTGCTGCAAGAAGGTTATCACTCAACAAATTTGAAATTCGGCTGCAACTGCAAACTGTATCAAGCTTTTAAATGTTCTATGCCCTCAAAGGTAAAAGTTAAGACATTATTTTATTTAATGAGATAATATCGATAGATATCGCCATGGGCTTTTACATAACATAAAAACGAAAGGTGATGGTAGCTTCTCCATTATAAAAAAAATTGTGTTTGAGTTACGACACTCTTCCAGCAAATAAGCGATATGCTGCCCAGCCCACTTTGAAAATTAAAAAAAAAACTTTTAAGTTTCAAGGGAAAAAATCTTAACAATTCCATTTATATTTCTTATTGGTTTTTCGCAATTTTCATCGAACTACGAACGACGCACACCACAAATAAGAGCTCGGCGAAACACCCCAAAATAAGGGTGTATGGGCTAATTATATATAAATATATATACATACGAACAAAAAAAATTGTGACAGTAAAGGATGAGAGTTCATGTTGTTCTATTTCTTTATACAATAAATACTCGTATTTAATGAAGTGAAAAAAGGTGGGTAGCTGACAGGGCATTCTTATTGCAATCTGCTACATTTTTTTGACCGTTTTAATTTTTAATTTTTCCTGACTCCATAAATGATGGAATATGCTACTGACTTTCTAGAAATAGACTAAAGTGCGTACGAGTATTATGCATGAATCCAACAAAATCAAATTACACCAAGCGTGCTTTCCTTCCGAAAAATCATGAAAACTATTTTTATTTGTATGTATTAAAGAATCGTTTATTAAAATTAATACATCGTTCGGAGTTGATTAAGTTAAAAAGCAATATCACAGAAAAGCATAACGGTAATAAGAATTAACATTTAAGAAAATGTTTATAAATAAAAAGGGCGATTAAATAAAAAGAAAAATGAATATCATAGAAAGTAAAGAATAAAAGTGCGAAAAGAAAACAAATACCTAAAAAAATCTAAAAAAAATGAGAAAGTTATGAATACTACGAGTTAAATTTTTAAAGAACACACTGACAATATCCATAGAGCAAGGAATATCCACTAAAAATATGTAGCATAAACATACATACATACACGCATGAGTACATACATACATACATATGTATACATAAACAAACCATAAAGCGCGCATAGTAATAAACACTTAAACTAAAAGAGAAAAGTGTGCAACTAATTCGCACAGAAAATAATTAACGACTATTAAAAAAAAGCAAACATTTTTGAAACAACAATAAACAGCATAAACACAATAGATATAAATAGATACATAAACAAACATAGGAAACACGAGTAAAATCATAAAAAAAATATTTTTTAGTTTTCTAAAAATAAATTTTATTGTAAACGAAAGTAATAAAACGTTGATGTTTAATACCAAAAGCAAAAAAAAAATCAAAACAAAAAAAAATTATGTATATTAAAATTGATTATAGCCTCAAGTCTACACGTGTGTGCACAAGTGGTAAACAAAAATGTTAAATATTTTCAGCACTCCAAGAAAACAACTTAATTTTTCTGGAAGGTCAATGTGAAAATGTCAACAATGCGTAATGGCAAAAGCCTAGACAAACTTTAATTAACATCTCAATAAACAATCTAATTAAGAGCATAAGACATTATTGGTATCTAAAAGCATACGACATTTGTATGTAAAAGTATGTTTGTATTTAATTAAGAGATGCCATACATAAAAAACCGAAGGCGCGTCATCATTCAATACGCGAATCGCCACGCTTGAACCGCGACGTGACCGCTTTATTACAGCGAATAAATTTATTTTAGGCGCCTTCGATTCTGCCACTTCTCTGCTCGCTATCTCTGGGCTTTGCTCGCTTGACAAAAAATTTGTATGTGAAAGCAGCAACAACGATATCGAGCAAGATTTGCTGCTAGCGGGTATGACTATTCCTCACAAAACTGGCATAACTCACTATTTTCAATGCTACCAACACGCTTTTCTGATATTTGGCAAATCTCATTAGACTACATTCATACAGGGCAATTTTTGTTGCTTCTTACTAATACTCATTAAATGCTTCGAGGCAAATGCAGTTTTTAACAGCTCTTTTCCAGTGTTGACAACATATGTTTATTTAAGCCAGTTGATCTATCTATTGGACACTCGCTAACGCTTAGCGAATCGCAGGCGCCGTTCGTTTCATCGAGTGTCGACCGAGTTAAGTCGAAGGTTGACCAATTTTCTGCGTTGCTTTGAGGTCAGCAAGGCGTCTGTTAACAGCCTTCACAGCTGTCAAAGCGTAGTGAATGCAAATGCGAGCGCAGCAAGAAATTTATATGTAGCCGGCCCTTTAAACAGTATTAGAGAAAAAAATGCACACGCGCATTTCAGGTGACTCAAATGCATTAACTTGATTGTTATCTTGCAGCAAATCGTAGAATATTTATGTATTTATATATTACAGTTACATACATATTCCTGTACTCGTTGGCACTTTATTCACGCTTTTCGAAAGTTAAATTACGCACTTTTTATGAAAATGTTTAGAGAATGTTGTAAATGTTTTGCCTGTTAGGATTTTTTGGCAATAAATATTATAATACTTAAAACCGACTTTATGATAAAACAACGACCATTACAAATAAATATGTATTATACCTATGTAGTTCTGCTTAAAATATATGCCTGTTAATTAAATCTTTGTATCTCTAGACTGTTTCGGAAAATCTTAAATTTCACATCAAATTGCTACTGCTTGTACTTTGGGATATGGCAAGTGTTGGTTGGCGGAGTCTAAATAACTTTAGGCATTATTTCTGTAAGTGATATTTTGCAGTGATTCAAGAGTCTTCTATATCAAAAATGTCTCTGTAGAAGTTCAGTAACTGGAAGATATATTTTGCTCAGAGAAAAGTTCTAAGTTCTATGGAAAATTATGAGTAGATAAATAAATAATCCAAAAGTGTAAAATCCAATATTGGTGCAAAATGAATTTTGCTACTTAGTGTTGCCTTTAAATAACTCACGTGTACAGTAGACGGCCAAATTTGTAGTGGCACCGCTCACATTTTCGTATTTACTAACATAAGAGCCAACCCATGTTGAAAAAATTCAGAAGGTGTGACCAATATCAGACCGTTAAGCGGCTCTCACCGAATTCGAAGGAATTAGCTGATTGGTTGACGTAACAGGGGTCATGAAAGCGGTTTGTTTACGAACAAACTGAGACTGTGTTGGTGATATACGAAAAGAAGGGTATGTGAATGTATGTGAAATGAGCGGGCAGAATTCTGCTGCCGAATCTCAGTTGATGTGGCAGCTGAAGTTACTCAATTTCGTTTTTCACCATAGCTGAAGGACAAACCTGGTAATATATTAACTTTGGTGGCAACCAACCAATGAAGTGAGCTTTACCAACCGAGTTGATAAACTCATTTCACCCAGAAATCAAGTATACATACGTTACTCTAAGGCCCAAAATTGGCTCATCAGGAGAATTCCTCAAAAATGTGTGTGGAGTGTTTTATGCTCTTTCATCAACAACAAAGCCTAACTTTAAAGTGATTTGTACCTCTTTTAAAGATTAATTTTGCTGGTTCCGAAACACGACAAAGATGGTAAAAATTTCACTATTTTAGTTAACGATTTTCAAGGATGCTAATGCCGGTGATCAAAACCTGTTGTTTTTTGTTGACATTACCCTAATTGATTTCACTTCACTTAACTTCACTTGAACACTTAAAAAAAATTTTAAATCGGTTCGATACTTTAATAAGTTTTAGAGGTAAGCTTACCGGCATAAAAGAATGAACTGTAATAAAATAGGTTATGGTAATTAAGAAAACGGCTTTTTGATATATGATTTATAGCAAATACGGAATATACATCCATCCGAGGGAACAGTGGACATGGATACACTCTGATTTTACTCAAATCTTCATCTCTGACTTTAGTCGACCAAAGTGTATTCCTTTAACGACGACGACTAGAGGAGAAGTTCCGACAAAATTGTCTTGTAAGCTTAGGTTCTCTTATTAATGTGTTTGTTGAATGAATGGATGAATTAAACTGAGGCTTGCGTTTCGACTTTAAGGTCGTTGATGCCCTCTACTCTTTACGGTACCTCATCCAAAGCCAGCTATCTTAATAAACTTAAGATGAAGCTGGGCTGGGCTGAATGTACATATGTGTCTTTCTCTCGGAAGGATCCAACTGAGATATCTTTTATCCTTTTTCTCGGTATACATAGCATTACATTCGGGAAGAAGTTATGTCCCCGTTTCCGGAGAGTGGTTGCAAAAAGACAGGAGTCAGTGAACCATATCCCAAGTCTGTGCAGATGTCTGCGCAATTAGTTGTGGCAATGACTTAAGGTTATGTGTTGTCTGAATCTTTTCTGATTATACCGCCCTTGTATCACTTCACCTGGCCTAGCCCCACAATTAGGTGCTAACTTACGTATCTTAGCCTTAGATCTTCGCTCTTTGATGGGGTGTTGTTGGATGGTTTCGGGTCTTTTTAATAAAGAGGGGCTTGTTAGAATTTAAAGGTATATACCATTTATTCTTTGCCAAAGATTTCCTTAAACAAATTTGAAAATTTCGGTAGTGAGTTCTTTTCCAGTTTCATGTGAAATTTCACAGCAATTTTTTGCTTCATTTTCTCACTTTCAGTATGTATATTTTCTCTATTCCTATAGCGCTCCACACTGAATAAAGCTAGAAATACTTTTATGTATCTGCTGGAAATATGTTTCTTTGGAATGATATCCTATAAACGCCGACACACCATATATGTACAAACATGCGGCTCCACATGGTGAAAAGATTCTTAGAGGTGTACTACCTAGCAGATCGATATTCGGCTCTGAGCGAATTTAACAGATATGCCGACGTCATTCGTTTTGTGTTTCACTAAGCTAAAGCTACATTTTGTAAAACGAATGACGTAGAATCCAAAGTTCCCCTAAAATTTTTTTTTCACCATACCAAACGAGCGAACCTGGTATCTAACATCCTTGACGACTCCAATAGAAATCAACCACTTGTAGTTGAAAAATACTACAAGGTCATACTACAAAGCCCGCTCTTTATATCACGGTACCACTTTTCTATGATAAAGAGAAAGCTTTCATAGGCTACAGACTTCACATGGACGTACCTACATATATTTTAATACTAATGCACAATTTCTTAAGTATAAGCTACATTTGTAGTTTTTATCTTAGAAAACAGTTTTAAGTCTCAAGGCGCAAAATCCGACGAATAGAGCGAATGGTTTAAAAATGGGATGCTGTAATTGGCCGACCACCTCTTCTTATTCTATTTTTAAATTTAACATTTTTCATTCGAAACAAACACAAACCAAAAAAACAACAAATGCAATGTAAACGGAGGCTATAGCTACACCGATTTGTTTACAGAAACGAGAGGTACTGCATTCTGCTCGAAACCGTTTACCGCTGCGTATGTACTGTTTTTATAGTGATTCGTTATTTAACAGCCACACTTCGTATTAATTAACTTTTCTCTTTCATGTTATTTATTGTTAAACAAATTCTACAACTATTGTACTCGTACTGACGAAACAGTTGGGAGCTTCGTTAGAGTTAAAGTATCATATCAACACTTGTTGGTCGACCCACGCTTGTCATGATTTCGTGTTATTACTTTTACTACATCATAGTTATGCACATTTCTGCAAGTAGATAATAAGTATTTGACGTGTTCGTACATCGTAAGGATTGCTGTACATAATTAATTTACATACAAGTATATCTTATTGCGAATTGTGCAAGAGAAACAAATTTAACCGCATTTTAATAAAGAATATGAGTAATATTGTAGAATAACAGTATGTTAAATAAAAATAACTAAAAAATATGTACTCGTATATGTATTAATAACCGTACAAAAAAAATAATAATAAACAAGAGATACATACATATTAATTGCATCATTTGACGTGTATTTTTGTACTTTTCAGTAGTTTGAGTAAATGAGTAGAGCAATAGAAAATGAGTAGACTTTATATTTGTAAAAGTTAGTATCACTAGCTTTTTCATTCACACCTAAATCATTTGCTTTTACTGTTGTCTTCTCTAGTTTTTTTTAACTCCTTATAACTTATTCATAAAGTAGTATCTTTTCTTTAAACCGTGGGAAATATAATTTACCGGAGTACCATTTTTTATGATTTAAGAAATTGTTTATAAGTCACTCATTTTAGTAAGAAGTAGGCACGCAAGTAGATATTTTAAAGTCAGGGTATGTAGATATGTATGCATGTATGTGTGGATGTAATAATGGAATCTTATAAGCCTATATGAGAAATCGCAAATGAGTACTTGTAGTTAGATCTTTTCAAATATCAATGTGTAGAAGTGCTGCTTATCGAAATATTTATTATACATGCTTTTATTTGCTTAAAACTAGACGCTTCAATTAATTTTGAGTCACATTAATGTATCCATACTTTTCGTGTGTATGTGTATGCAGTGCTTTCCAGTGAAACGAAGTAAGCTGATCGCTTTTCATTTTACTACATTTATTGATAAAAGCTTTTGTAAATATTTCTTCCCAAACAGATTTGCAGATTAAGGTGAGAAAGTCGACATAAATAAATAAAATGTTGCACCAGACGGATGCTTACGAGGGTGGATTCAATAGTTAACAGTCTAAAAAAGGAAATACGTAACTACATAGTATAGAAGTGGGTTATTAGCAATGCGCATCAGTAGCCAAGATGAAAGCCAAATTTCACAGAGCGTAAGTGCGACTATGCTGACGTCCTTGCTATGCTTGCGAGAAACCAACGCGCAATTGCTGACTGTACACTTAAGCTGATAACTAAAGCAAGCTAGTTGGCCTTGAAGTCAATGTCGATAAGACAAAATACCTCCTTATGTCTTTGAGCGTCGCACGCTATGAAAACCTGCAGATCAGCAGATATATAGGGGTTTTCAGTAAGAGCGCTTCAACTTTTGAACTTTTTTGAATAAAACACAAACGGTTTGACTTTTTTAACTAATTTTTTTTTTATTATCGAGTTTGAACATATACATTTAAGTATGAAATTCGATTTCTTTTGCATGACCACCGCGTGCACGTTTTACGAAGTCCAATCGTTGCAATTTCGCGTTCAATATTGGCTCTGAGCTCACAAATTGTCGCCGGCTTGTTACTGTAGACCAATGACTTTACATAACCCCAAAACGGGACGGCTTGTTAAATGGACCGTAAAATGGCCGTAATGCTCTTAAAGTAGCAGCAACAGAACGATTATTTTCATAAAAAATTTGCACGATTTGCAATCGTTGCTCAAGTGTGTAGCGTTCCATTATGAAATGTATACTAATGAAGTTTACAAATGACAAGCGAAAAATAAAAAATATTGCGTCGTTCGCCCTCCCTATCGGGAAAAAGTTGAAGCGCACCTATTAAAAAACCCTATATTTTTCACAAAGTGGTGGATTTTAAATACCTGGGTATAAGTCTTAGCAGTACTGCAGACTCCCTAATCGCCATGAATGATAGACCACAAGGTGCTAATAGTTATTTTGCTCATCTCAAGCTTCTCAAAAATAAATTACTATCGAGTTCGTGTAAGGTACAAATCTACAAGACGCTAATAAGACCATATAAAGAACTATCTTCTCCGCTTTGAGCACAAAATTCTAAGAAGGATATTTGGACTAGTAAGAAAAGCTCATTGTTCTTACAGAATCAGATACAGTGATGAGATCGAGCAACTGATATCAGGTCAAAACATTGTGCGTTTCACTAAAGCTCAGCGGTTAAGGTGGTTAGAACACCTTCTATGGTTGGACGACAGCAGAATTCCGAAAACGACTTTTCTCTCTTATTATGGGTAGGAAAACCGCCAACAAGATTTGCAGATGATGTTGATGCAGATAAATAGTAAGAGAAGCGACGCAATGAATCGAGTCGTATGGAGCGCGATTGTGAAGGAAGCACTGGCTCACCCCGAACTGTAATTGCCAATATGATGATGATAAGTGCAATAAATTTCTGCCCAAATTTGATACCTAACAAGCTGGTCTAGGTGGGCATTCAAGCGATTTCATCGAGTCAGAGTAGAGTTGGGGACGAATTTCACATCTGTGAGTTGAAAATATTTTCCACCAGTGTTTTGTGATGTTGAAGCTCACTATCGAATAGGTGTCGCAGAAGAGTTCTTTCGCATTTGAAGAACAGTGAATAATTCCAGGAAACGTTCGCATTTCGAGAACAGTGAATAATTCCATATGCACTATGCTCAAACCGAATGTAGACCCATTAAACCAAATATCATTAAAGAAGAAAAGGCCAAACTCGGGTTGGTCATCTAATATAACAAGAGCAAGAAAATTCTCTGCACGAAAAAACTAAAATTTTTATTAGTTGACCACATCACATGCGAAAGTAGAACAGCTGAGTTTTGCTATCGGTCCGAGAAGAGCGCTTCTTCAATATGGCAAAGTTTAACCCTCGAATTGCATCATCAATAATTGTTGAAAACATAAAGCAAACATTTAAAAAATCATTTGGCGGAAACTGCTAGAAAAGTTGTACTTAAAGATGGATAAAGTGAACAGGCAAAAGCAAATGTGCTAATAATTATAAAATACGCCTACAGAGTTTTGGAAACAATTAATTTTTTCAGACGAAAGTAAATTTTGGATTTTTGGGATAAGAGATCGTTTGACACAAATCAGGCACTGCTTTTGAGAATCAAAATCTTGTTGGTACAGTCAAACACGGCGGTGATGGAGTTATGGTGTGGGATGCATGACAGCAAGTGATGTGGGTGAGTCGTAATTTATTGGATCGACGATAGATAAATAGTGGTATTTGAATATTTTAAAAATAAATTTGAAAGAGAGTGTCGAAAATCTTAACTTATCAAGAACCTTTTGGTACCAACGAGATAATAACCTAAAACACACAGCCGAGATCGGTAAGCTTTGGCTTTAGTGCAACTCTTCAAAAGAGCGCAAAACATGAGCACAGTCGCCCGATCTCTCTCCTATTGAACATCTGTGGAATCTGTTAGTAAAAAGAAATCGTCAGAATGTAATAAATAGTAAGGTGGCGATTATCACAACTGAGGAAACAGAGAAGTTAGTAAAATCAATGCCAAATAGATTGAGTCAAGTCCGAAAACATCGAGGCTATCCAACAAATTATTAATTATCGTGTCTGTATATTATTTATGAAGCTTTAAAAGTGAAGTGAGGTGCATTTTAAAAATGAGCGCAGACTTTCTGGTTGCTATATTTACATGCTACTGCAATAACTTATCGTTGAAAAATAAAGTGAATAATCTTGTTATTTTTTTTTTGCTTTTGTCACTTACGAATATAATGAAGAAACAAATAAATAAAATATGCTTTGAACTATCAGTTAATTTTGTGGTTTTAGTCAACTTAAAAATATCTTTAAGGTGAACGCAGACTTTATGCGCTACGCGTAAGTATACGTATATTTCAAATAGATATTATCGGTTACTAAACCCCTTAAAAAATAGAAACAAATAAAATAAAAATATTCAAATTTTTTCATTTTTGCTTCCGGTGTTTAGGTAATTGTAGTTGTTAGGTAAAAATTGTTTGTACCTTTGCATAAATAAAATAAAAATTTTCTGAGAAATTTCGGAAAAAAAATTATGTGCATAAAAAGCTAAATAATCAAATCACCAAAAAAAAACAAATTTAACCAACTTCTTTTATATACAAAAAACAAATTATATAAAAATATAAAATATTTCTGAGGAATTTCGGAAAAAAAATTATGTGCATAAAAGGTTTAAAAATCCTTTTTAAACAGAAAATATGAGAAATTGCACAAACTTCTTTTAAATAAAAAAAAAAATTATATAAAAAAAAAAAAAAAAAAAATAAAAAAAAATTTTTTTGACGAATTTTGGAAATAAGATTATATGCATAAAATCATTTTTAAACACAAAAGTAAGAAATTTAACAAACTTCTTTTAAATAAAAAAAAGTGTATACAAATAAAAAAAAATTCTGAGGAATTTTGAAAAAAAAGATCTACATAAACTGTTTCAAAATCATTTTTAAATAAAAAATATCAGAAATTTAACAAACTTCTTTTAAATTTAAACAAAATTTATATAAAAATAAAAAGTTTAAAAATTATTTTTACACAAAAAAATTGAGAAATTTACTAAACTTCCTTTAAATTAATTTTTTTTTCAATTCCTTAATCTTTTACTGCATATAAGCCCATACATGGTATTGCAGTTTTGATTCAATTTTATTTTGAAATTAAGCATTATAAAATAATTCAAACTACATTATATATATATATATTATTGGCGCGTACACCCTTTCTGGGTGTTTGGCCGTGCTCCTCCTCCTATTTGTGGTGTGCGTCTTGATGTTTTTCCACAAATGGAAGGACCTATAGTTTCAAGCCGACTCCGAACGGCAAATATTTTTTTTTATGAGGAACTTTTTGCTTTTTCATGGCAGAAGCACACTGGAAGGTTTGCCATTGCCTGTCGATGGGCGACCGCTATTGGAAAAAGGCTTTTTCTTAATTTTGGTGTTTCACCGAGATTCGAACCTACGTTCTCTCTGTGAATTCCGAAAGGTAGTCACCCACCAACCCATTCGACTACGGCGGCCGCCTACATTCCTACATCCATCAAATATATTACATGTACCTATATTTCGCAATAATAAAACGCAACAAAATTATCTATGATTTTATGACATTTGGAAATAACCTCCCATTTGTGCAAGTGGGTGAAGAAGCAAAATTGAAGTGCAAGTGATTAATTTTCAAAAAACGATAACAGAGTTAAAAGTAAATATGTACTTTTTGACAAAAAAAAATGTATATATTTTCATGGAGTCTATATACTCATATTTCTCGACGGATAAAAATTTTTCGCTTTTCAACTGTTTTCTATACTTTACAACTAGTTTTTATATATGATTTCGTAAAAAAAAAACAAAATATAACAATTTTCATTATTTTTCTTTTAATATGTCTTATTGGTAATTAAATAAACCATTTCTAATGTGAAAAAAAATTATTTATATTTTTTTTTATCAATGCTTTATTAATTCATGCAGTAAAGGGTTGACAGCTGTCGACTTAATGGTCGCCAGTGAGTAAATCAAAAAAGTCAATTTTACTACATTGCGACAAAGACTGTTATGTACTTCACAGTTTTAAATATTTAGTTTCTAAAAATATAAATATATTCTCTCTCATATAAATAAAAAAAAATAAAAAATGTTGTTTCTAAAGATTTTTAAATAAAAGAAGTTTTTTATAAAAAGTTTAAAAATTGCGTTTAAATAAGCAAATAAGACATTTTACAAACTTTTTTTTTTAATAAAATGTTTCTTCTTAGTTCCTTTACGTTCGCCAATGAGTAAAACAAGGTAGTCAGTTAGCGCCCATTATTATTAGAATTATTACTAAAATATATATTCTCTCTATAAAAACAGTGACCTGTGGGCAATCTACGTCGCACTCTACTAACTATTACATCATGACTTAGCTAATACATACATACATACGTACGCATATGTAAATTCGCGAAAACGATAAAAAGCTATAAAACAAATGGCCTGCGCTTCAAATGAATTTACTTAAGTAATAAAATATATTTCTTAATAACTTATGCATACATACGTACATACTAATAATTAAGTGACTTGACTTGATGACTAAACATAAAACCCACAAAGCCTGCTGTTCATTGGAAATTACTCAAAATATCGCAGCAGACTTAGGAAAAAACTCATTAGTCTATGATGCACTGAGAAAATTTTATAAAAATTATTTTATTTTATTTATATTTTAGCCTTATGCCAACACTAAAAAAGTGTATTTTACACTAGTTCCTATAATTGAATAATTATTCCTAATACGTTCTACTGAGTAAAACTTACCTCCCAGTAGCGCTTAATAACCGTTGGACTGAACATCGACGGGCTGTTAAGAGGAGTTCTGGGTTCTGCAAGAGAAAATTACATTGGCAAGAATTGACTTCTATGTATTGCGAGTACAATAACGCTTTTGACGACTTACTGATGGAACTATATCGGAGCTGTGAGCGCGTTATCATCTACAATATTTGTAATTAAAGGAAAATGTAATCAAGTTGGCATTATAGTACATACATACAATACTCCACTTACCGGATGCTGATTAGTCAACAACTGACGAAGCTTGGTAGCCTCCATTAATTTGCCAAAGAGTGGACGATACGACATTTTTAATTCTAAATAAAAATATAGAAGAAAAATTCGTCATAAGCTAATAAAGAGAATTTTGTATGTATTTTAAATTACTATTAGTTTGGAGAAAAATAAATACATTACTTTTGCGAAAATAATTGCGTAAATGGTTTGACATAAATTTGTTTTATGGTCGTTCTTTAGCTCCTGGGCAATGCTACGACTACTAACATGCCGGTCCACTTCGATTATTTCTATGATTTTATCGACATTTTCTTTAACATCAAAAATGTGTGAACGGAATTAATGAAACCAAAATTGCACGTAATTAGCTGTTACAGCATTTGCCCCATGGGTAGGTAGGTAGGTGAAATGGTTGAAGTGCTAGTTTGGCACTCCTCAAGTAGCACTAAAGCGTCGTTTTGATATCATTATGAGACCCCCAACAGGCAGATATATCTACAGCCAGCCAGAGCTGTTGATATAATGGAGGAGATTGATTGGATTTGGGTTGGCGCACTGCCCCAGGTTGTCGAAGAAAGGAGCGCTCAGTGACCTTAGTCGTCTAGCTGCCAAATCCGGACATTTACAGACAAAATGCTCTACAATCTCCTTCTCTGAAAGATCCCCACAGCTTCTGCAATGGGCGTTAAATGGTAACACTAGTTTTTCCTTGTATATGCGGTGTGCTTCAGTATGTGTCCGGTAAACACAGCTACGAGTTTGGAAATTGAATGGCGAGGAGTCCAAAGGACTTTATGAGTCCTTCGTATATCGGGTTTTCGAAATAGCACATGAAGAAATGGAGCTCCATCTTTTCTGCGCTTTCCTAAGAAATAATTTGTGCAGTTCCCCTTTAACAACTGTCAGGGGGATGCCGATGACCGGGTAGCAGGTCTCTGAGACCGATTCAGTCCCCTTCCTGGCAAGCTCATCAGCAATTTCATTGCCCACTATGTTCCTATTTCCTGGAACCCAGATCAGAGAAATGCTTCCTGCACAATTAGAATTTCAGCGGTCTGGCGTACATTTTCGCATTTTTCAAAGAAAAACTGTAAAATATACCAAATTTTTTCTTTGGTGACTTTCATTGTTAACACCCTGTAACTCACAACTGAATGGAAGAAACAAAAAACACTTAACGAATTTTTGGTATGAAATCTCATCTTGACAACGAGCATACACTTTAAATTGTCTGATCGATAGTGATTACTACAGCCATCTACCGAGAAAATAATGAATTTCTTTTTCCCCAAGAACCTCAGTTGGGACTTCACTACAGAAAAGAAACATGAAGAATTATAGAATTTCGGAATACATCTGATTTTAAATCTGTTCTAAAAAGGCTTCTTCACTAATTTAACAAAATAAACTTTCGAATTCATATTTTATTCCATTCAAATATCATATAGTACAAGACATTGATGTTTATCGAAAATTATGCGGAATTTAGATCAACACTACACAGACGCATTGCAACCGATCTGTTTTATCCCAGAGTTGAGGAGATGCAGTTGGGCACAGAATTCGGTAAAATAACTCACAATTCATCAAGCACTAGTAAACCCGGCCATGCTGCGTATTAATTTATTGTGGGATACAATTTTTCTCATCGTGTAGCTAATAAATGTTTTTCACACCTTTAAATCGGCGCAGAGGATGACCGGACGCAGTGTAGCAGAAAACATTCTGAACTTTTTACTTCACTATTATTTGTGTATTTATGTATTTATGATTATAAAAGTTTAATTTAATATTGTTGCTAAAGGTTCATTAAAAATAAATAGTTTTCACTATTTGTAGTTATGAAAATGTATTCGTGTATTGTACAGGGTCTTTCAAGTTGGAATTTTTATACATTTGGATTACAACTTTTTCAATGAGAATTTTTTATCTATTTATTGACACATGCACAGAGGTAAGTAGTAGAGGGTCTAAAATTTATTAATGATAAAATATTGTTTTTCTAAATGCCCCACGTGTCTATGCTTAAGCAGTGTATATCTGAGGCTATTTTCTAAGCAGTCAAAAACATCGCCCTCAACCGCGTAACATTGACTCAATTACGTTCTGGATATTGTAGCAGGTTAAACTCTTACTTATCCAGTAGCGACTCTGACATACTTTCCTAACACCCCCTCTCCTTCTGGTCCCAACGCGTCGGAACAGCATGTTTCCAGTGCCTACCGTGCGATGAGTTAGACAATGATGATCGGTGTCTACACCGTATTGGAAGGGGTAATGAACTGTTACAACAACAACATCGCATACACGAAAATCACGTGCTTAAATTAAATTTCAACTTTTTTTGTGCCAAACTACCCTATGATCAGGAAGTACCGGGAATGTTTAAATAAAACAAAACAGAGTTAAATTTCAGACAAATTTATTTTATCTTCTCCAAAATATGACCCATCTGAAGCAACACACATTTGCCAATGTTTAATCCAGTCCTCCATGCACCCCTGGTAGGCAGACGAAGGAGTGGCCTTAGCCATAATATACGCTCTATTTCCGCAATTTTGCGCCGATTGTTATCATTCAGAGCTTTGTTTTAGGATTACCCAAAGAAATTTTAACAAAAAAATACTGTTTTGAGGCATCTTGGCGGCCAACTGACTACAGAATATCATAAAATTATTCTTCGGTAAAATTTCATTTGCACTAAACTGATTGCTTCCTTGGTTGGGTGGCACATTGCACAATCTCTCTAAAACCACATATCGTCAATATTCACACCATCAACAATATCAAAAAAAAAAAACAATAACGTTGTTAGCGTATATCGTATCTGTTGCTGATGAACACATTTCCAGCTGACAATGACACCTTCAGACATCAGTGCGCACCAAGCAGTCTCAGGAAAGGAAGTTAAAAACCAGCCCTGATATTTTTATGAATTGTACCGAGCGATTCAGTCGACCCAAATTTGTCGGTAATTTTTTTTTTTGGCTCTATTATACGCTTATAACGATTGAAAATATTCAAAATTTTGTGAAATATAGTTTTTACAGATACACCAATTTTCTGGTAGATTTTTTTTATTATTTTATACTTTCTCCCAATCCAGGTAACGTTTGTGAAAAGAGCATTGACAGTTATAAAAGAAGCATTGCCATAAAAAGACACTCGAACTTGAAATACCCTATCACCTTTCTGTGCGTACATATGTGGGTCCATTAAGCGCTTTTTGAACTTTTTTTCAGAGTAAAAACACCCGTACGTTATGACGAATAATTTGACAAGCTAATCAAGTCGCCTTTTTATTCAGTGCTGCTTGGTATTTCAGAGGTACAAACTTATACCCAGGCAAGGTTTACAAAATGAGAATATTTATTTCTCAAATCTCTTTGCAAATTTTAATGCAATTCACAATTAGGTGTAAATTATCTGGCATCATGGCATTTGCAAATTATGATATACACAAGGTGGCGTAAAATTAATCATCAATTTTGTTTTTGAATAACATTTTTCTAAATAAACAAAACCATTTTGTGAGTGATTTTAATTTTTATTTGGACCTTCAGCGCTTTATTTCTTGTCCGTTTGTACACTGTAGCTGTCTAATTCATCATCATCATTGTTGGCTGGACAACCCTGGTCGGGTCTTCGCCTGCTGTAGCATATGCCTCCAATAGTCTCGGTTTCGTGCCTGTCTCCTCCATGCCTGAAATCCCAATAAACCTGTGTCTTCTTCTACGCCGTCTATCCATCTAAGCGGCGGGTGGCCCCTTTTTCTCTGTCTGTGGCATGTACCGAAGAGTATTTGTTGAGGTGGGTAATCCGTGTTAGCCCGCAATATGTGACCTGCCCATCTCAATCTGTTGATCATGATTGTGGGTATCACAGATGGGTGCGCATATAGTTTTGCGAGTTCATGATTGTAGCGTTTCCGCCACTAGCCTTTTCCGCATATCGCGCCAAAAATTTTTTGCAAAACTCTCCTCTCGAAAATCAGTAGCTTCTGTTTATCTGCATCTTTGAGTGTCAACGTTTCACTACCGTATAGCAAGATGGAAATTATAATTCAGCCATGCAGGGAAGTCTTTGTTTTTCTGTCTGGAGTCGACTCTTTAGGTGTTGACACAGCGAAAAATAGCAGCGGTTGGCCATAAGGATTCTGTGGCCGATTTCTGCAGACATTTTGTTGTCATGATTAATGATTACCCCAAGGTATTTAAATTCGTCCACTACTTCGAAACCATAGTCACCGATTTTTAGTATTTGACCCACATTGTGTCTGACAGAGTCCGATGTAGTTGAACAAAGCGTTTTAGTTTTGGCTTCGTTAATTTCTGAACCCATGCATTTTGTTGCTCTCTCAATACTTACGAAGGCTTCTTTCAAACTCAGCAGTGAGGATGCGATTATGTCTATGTAGTCCGCGTAAGCCAGCAATTGATCCGATTTAAGCAATATAGTTCCCTTTGTGTTTATGACAGAGTCCCTGATGACCTTTTCAAGGGCAATATTAAAAAGGAGACATGAAAGCCCATCCCCTTACCGAAGTCCGTTCAAGGTGGCGAGCTCTCGCTACTGATTGTTCTGAACTCTTACTACGTTCCTTACATTCTGCATGGTCGACCGTGTTAAACGTATTAACTTATCGGGAATACCGAATTTTGCCATCGCTAAGAAGAGCGGTCTAGTTCACAAGTGTCAAATATGATTGACGTACGACGCCATTTGATAAATATTATAAATCGTAAAATAGAGTGATTAATTTTGCGCCACTTTTTAATAAGAAATAAATAAAAATTGCGAAAAGAGCAAGAATTAAACCTTTAAAAAATTGAGTTTTTAAGGGTGTTTTTAAACCAAAGAAGGAGATATTTAGACACGAATTGTCATTTCAAGCCGTGCCAACCACAAAACAATTAAATTTTTAAGGATTTTATTGATGATGATTTTGCAATATGAAGTTTATGCAATATGAAAAAGGTAAAATATAATTATTTTATTTGCATATCATTTGTGAGTTATTTGGTATGTTTTTCTGACCTCTTCTTTGCCTCTCATTCATACTGTTATTTTGATCGTATCAGAATAAATCTCAGGGCATAATCTACCGTTCTATCATTCACGTCAAGAATCTATGTGCAGCCTAAAAAAATCTAATTTCTCTAATACTACTTTTGTCAAATTATAATTCTACGCCACTTAAAATCCAGTCTAATTATGTGCGCTAGCAGTGTACATAAATATAAATGTCTCTCCCACGTAATAAATGAATGGGGTTTTGCTTTATCATTTTATTAAATTTCCAGTAATCGTGTCACTTAATTGCTGCTAATATTCTTTCTATGGCATTATGATTTTGAAAATAACTTAGCTCTTTGATGTTAAAAGTTATTTGTTCTAGTATTTGTTGAGTGTTTACTTTGATATCAACAGTAGAATGTTTGCTGTTATTGTTGCCATATTAACCATTATTGATTTTCAGATAATGACAACAATGCAAAAACTTAATTGCTATAAATGCAATTTATCAACAACAGAACCGTATCTCCCTACAACCCTTTAACTATTATTCTCTTTCTACTTTTCCACTTTATCAAATTCCACAATTAATAACGAAACTCGAAGTAATTATATTTTAGGGGTATTTATAAGCATGAAATCTATTCATTAAGCGAATGGGGGGCCGTACGTGCTAATGGAAGTACAGGCATATTTTGATTTCGCTTGAGCTGTGTGAAATAAAATAAAACCTCAAACCTAAGAAAGTAAAACCTCAAAGGGGATGAAGCAAGGCTCTTTCTGCACATAAAGAAAATAAAAATTTACAGAATGGGGCACATTTTAAACATTTCTTTGCCCTTGTGATCTCTTGTACAAGATGGCGCTAAAGTAACCTTGCGATGTTTTTTGGCTGTAATTTAAAAAAAAAACTTTAAAAATTTGATTCTTCTTGTGGATTATTTTTATTTGGTCCTTTAATTTTTTTTACATCAAGTCGAGAATATGATGTCATGTAAATGGCCGCCGCCACAGTTGATTGCCATTTGAGCCCTTTTTATGGCATTTTCCATCACTTTGGTCAAAACTTCCGGCGATAGGTCCTCACATTCTTGACAGATATTGTCTTTAAGAGCTGGAAGAGTCTGAGGCTTGTTGACATAAACCTGCGACTTCAAAAAGCGCCACAAAAAGAAGTCTAGAGCGGTCAAATCAGGCGATCTTGCGGGCCAGTGCAAATCGCCAGAACGGGAGATTAGGCGCCCGGGAAATGCATCCTTCAGCATATCGGTTGTGGCACGTGCAGTATATGCCGTTGCACCGTCCTGTTGGAACCACATGTTTTCCAATCCCAATTCATCAAGTTTCGGCAAAAAGAACTCGTTGATCATTGCTCTGAAGCGAAGGTCCGATGACTCCTCCAGCGAAAACAACACACCATACAGTGACTTTGAGCGGGTGTAATGGCTCTTCGTGGGTTACACGCGGATTTTCAGTGCCCCAGAAGCGCAAATTTTGCTTATTTACGTACCCGCTAAGATGGAAATGGGCCTCATCACTCATGATTATTGATTTGATGAAAAATCATCTTCCTCTTGGTGGTGATTAAGGATGCGTATGTTAGACGCGGTTGGCGGTCAGCAGCTAACAGCTGATGCACGATCTGGACTTTGTACGGAAACATCTTCAAATGTTGTACCAAAATTCGCTGTAAAGAGCGTTGACTGATACCCATTTGTGTGGCACGTCGTCTGGTCGATGTCGACGGCGCTTCCATGACATTCTCTAAATAGTCAGCAATATTCCGCGTTCTGGAGCAGTGTAGCGTAACATTGTTTTTAACGTGTATTTCGCATGTGTTTACTACACAAATGTCAAAACAGAACTGACATTAGGGGCCAATCGCAAAATGTATAGCATTTTCTGATAGGAGGATTACTTTAGCGCCACCTGTTATAACCTCCATTTATATGAGCGCTCTAGTATTTAGTAGATTAAATTACTTCTCTTCCTACAATAGTTTAAACAAAAAAGCGCTACGCTATGATGGGCGCTTCTCCCACTGCTTGGAGGTAAAAGAATACTTCATTCTGCCTGTTTTTGTGTTTATCAGGCAGAAGTGGTTAAGTCTGTTGTCACTTATTAAATTACCACACCGCGCAATTATTTTTTAAATGTTCGAGCACAATTTTTTTTCGCGAGATCCAGAAATCGAGACTGGTTAAACACTACAGAATTTTATTGGATACCGCCAGCAAGCATATTGTGGACAAGTTAGCCATGAAAAGTTAAGATAAGTAGATATTGGCAAGCTAAAATTAGATTGTCCCCCATCATAGGTTTGAGCCAGAGCAATTAACTCGAGCAATTTAGCTTTAACAACTTATTTACAGCAATCCGGCATAAATATCGTATGGTGTCAACCAGATAATAGAAAAGAATATAACTAAAGGGAGGTTTGCACTTTTACCTAAAGGTATTTTGTACCCACTAATCATCACAGTACCTCATCCAAATCAAGTAAACTCAGTAAACCTAAGATAGAGCTGGGTTGGGCTAAGCGTATGTGCCTTTCTTTCGACCGTGCCAGGTCGAAATGGCTATATCTTCATGTAGCTATGGCTTCGCATTCTAGAAGAAATTGTAATGGCAAAAGAGCCAGGGATTGATCGCAAAAACAACAGAAGTCGATGGGCAATATTAATAACCAAATAGCTGCGCAATCTGCGTTGGCCGTAGTCATACCTTCTTCTTCTCTCGCCTTCTTCGCGTTCCTTTGCCTTTGCCGCTTCTTCTGCCTATTGGACAAATTTGCTCCTGAAGCGGGCATCTGTTCCGCGTCGATTGGTGCACTGGTACTTTCTGAGCGTGAACTCGGATTAACCATAGTCCCAATAGTCGCCGAAGCTGGTGCCAGAACAGGCACCAATTTGCTTTTCTCGGTCGTGGTGGCATGACAGCTAGGGGTTACCTGCATCATAACCACGTCTACGTCCTCCAAATTGCCTCCCGAATCAGACGCTTTCTTATAGCCATTAGTGCAATGGTCCTTTTCGAACTTGCATTCAAATTAACCACATTACTTTCGTCCGTAGAAGAAAGCGTCAGAGCGCTGAGACGTAAATGAGTTGGTCCAGCTTCCCCAGGATCAGCTAAAGGATTTGCAGGGGCCACCTGCATCCCCATTGCTTTCACTGGTCCCACTGAGTCAAGCTTATTTTCACCCAGCAACAGGCTCTCGATAGAGCTACGTATAGAGCCCGACGAGGACGCACCGTCCAATAGGTGTCCATCCTCAACCAGTAGCTTGCTTCCTCCAGGACCCTGATTTTCAATCCTAGTCGTCTTGGTTAGGAATGAGTTTTGGGCCTGCACCTCCGATTCCCAAGACACTGAAGAACCAGCAGGAGGATTACTACAAATATCGGTACCCCGTGCAGGAAAATCCTAGTTTCTACTAATTTCATATACTGAAGTGGCCTTATTTATACTCTTCAAGGGAGCCACTGTAAGAACGCGTTATCGACAGTTCATATCTAGATCCGTAGTGGTCTGTTTTAACTCAAAAATCACTCTATTTATCATCTGACAGCAAGTGATCTTACTGAGTTTAGTAGCACGCACTAACGGTATTGGCTTAGTAGAGGCTATGGAGTTGAAAAAATAAACGCAATATCTAAGCCCTGTGCCGTCCTTATAGTAGTCAGAGTCAATCCTAAGGAAGACTCATACAGTGAGAACCAAACTCTTTTCTACAAGATGTATGGTATCCAACTACAAGCTCCACAACATTCCCAATTTTATAAATTACGCTGATTGATTTTTAAAAAATCTTGCGAAAATTATACACTTATCACCTCACCCACCATCTTAAACTAATGTAACCACAAGACATACTGCGCTTTGTAAAAAAAAATACTGCCTAAAGAGCCAAGCAACGTGAGCTAAGGAAAAAGTAATTGTCATTTCGTTAGAACAGAAGAGGAAGAGATAGAGCATTACCAGAGAATGTGAGAAGCTGCAGATTATATAAAATAATATCTTTGACCCAAATACATAGCACTGGTAACACAATGGACTCTAGAGGTCTAAGTGAGATCTTTTTACAGATCAGCCAGCACTACGTAACCAAACAAGAATTTTGAGCCAATTTAAACAGGCATAATTTTACACTAAGATTTAATAGGCTACAAAACTGTGTACCAAATTTTTTATTTTTTTATTTCTAATTAAAATTCTTTTTAATTTTGATGGGAATTTGTTCAATTTTCTTAAGTCCTGAACAAAGTTTGAAATATGGATTAATATGGTATTTGTTATAGAATAAATTATATTTTTATAAAAAAAAATATTTGAAATTAAGAAATAAATAGTTAAACCTGTGCAAAATGGTAAGATACTATATATTCTTCATAAGCACAGCCAGCTTTTGGTTGATTAAAATTAGAAAATCGGAAAGAATCATAAGAGTTGGAATATATAAGTCTCCGTGTACATTGTTGGTCAAAGGTGTGTGAATTAATTGTTTATAATAGCTCCGCCTTTACTACCGGATAACGCTAAGACTAAAATAGAAAAGCTTGCTTCGCTGACCTCGATAAGAACGCAATTACAAAACAACAAACAAATAAAACCAGCTTATGTGAATTGAATCGCCAATAAACCCCGGAGCTCAGGCAGTTGACTTAGTTATTGTACTTGTATGGCATTACTTTATTAAAGAATATCATTTTGTTAGAAAATACCGGAGGTTAAATCAGTAGCCTTAGCTATTAATTAATTTTATCACATACCACTGTAGAAATGTATGTATGTATGTCGTTGTGCTTTGATTCCATAAATTTTTCCGAACGCTCTTTAAGTGCATTTCAATCCATATTTAACAAAATAAATCCAATATTAACTCAAGCGGCCAAGAGATAGAGAACTAAATCAATATTTTCTTGATAGTAAATCCTATCACAAATTTACATATATGAGTATTATAGGTATAAAAACAATATTTACTCGTGTTTTAACTTTTTTGCACACACTTTATCAAAGAACACATGACCCTATATGCGTACATACATATATGGTATGCCATAAACCCAGCAAGAAAAAGGGCACCTAATGAATCACATTTCTAGATCAGAATTAGTCACATCTTAACTAATGCGTATCAAAACTCTGTTAGTGGAAACCTAAGTCTTGTAACTTTACTTAACTTAATTTAATATTTTGCCCTATTACTTATATAGAAAACTTTTAGCGATTAAAACATAACTTAACTTGAGGAACTGTAGATTACACTGCGTTACAAAAACGAACTTTTCTGTCCTATGAACCAAATATACTTTTTCGGAAAGGGGAGAAAAAATAAAAATAACGTGTATCGGCATGTACACCTCAGAATTTTTTTTTATGTATGTGTGAAAAACTTTGGATCAATTTTTAACCATTTTTCCGTGATCCAATCGCGCTGAATTTCTGCAGGAAGACTCGTGGAAAGGTTTTTATCATGTAAAATTAAAAAAAAAAAATTTATCAATTCTCGGATTTTCTTGAATTTTTTTTTCTAAATTTTCGGCATAACTTGAAGGGACTCCAAATTTTTAAACAACTTATTAACCTTTAATTTATTGTTTCATACAACACACTCTGTGCCGTTTGTGTGTTTGTTCCAGTTCCGGAAGTTCCGATCATCTGACAGTTGCGCTACTAGGAGACGTATACTTTGACAATTGTTTTAAGTTCTGTTGCGCGAAAACGTCTTTCTGTATATTTCATCTTACGAAAAATGCAGTGCCCGACTCGAAATAACTTTTGTTACGTTTGTGGCTTATTCGCACCAAGTAAAAATTTTAAAAATATTACGAAAAAAGTGGTTAATTCGTGCCAGAAAATATTCAAGACTGCTTATGTTCCTTACTTGTGGTATACTCCGGAAGTCGTGTGCGACTATTGCTATAGAAATTTATCCAAGGAATGGAAGGTCAACAATAAAGTACTCTGTACCAACAATTTGGCTACCACGTACGGAGCACTGCAGTGAACTGTGCTACTTTTGCGTAACTTTTACTCAAACTAAAGGGTACCAATACTTTCGCCGCAACAAAATTCGCTACGCTAATGTAGAATCGGTTATTCCAGCGGTTCTGCACTCACCAGAAGAACGTATAGTGACTTCAATGGAGATTTTTGATGATGTTCCCGAATTAAGGGATGGAGAGCCAACAGTAGCGCCAACAATGCTATCAACATTTCTTGCATCGAATGCGAGATGCGGGGAACCAGAAGTATCGGAATTTGTGCCAACACGCAGTGAACTTGGGACTGCAGTGCCGCATTTAGTAACGCAAGCCGACTTTAATGACCTTGTACGAGAAGGAAATTTGCAAAGAGAACATTCGAACTCTTTGCATCACGCTTTAAGCAGTGGAATATAGTGGCGGCTGATTTTAAAATAACAGCCGCTCGTGATCGACGCAAAAATAAAAGGCCCGAGTTTCTTTAAAAGCATTAAAATTTTTAATGTAACAATTTTTAATTTTAATATAATAAAATTAATAAAAAAATTCGGGGTTTTATATCTTTATTGCAATGCGGAGTGAAATATCTTTCTTTTGATACCCACATCGGCATATCTCAGGCAATTTTTTTTTTTAATTTCGAACAGGTGGCAACCCTGTGAAACATTGTCAGTGGCAACACCTAGGTGAAAAGTCTAGAAATGTGATATACTATCTGTGTGCCCAATTTTTTTCAAATCCGTTAAGCTAATCCTGAGATCGTGTGGCTATACAGATATGCATATAAGAATTGCTCGTTTAAAGTTATAAAATACAAAAAAAAAAATGTGACGTGTACATGAAAATCGCCGATACACGTGCATTTTTATTTTTTATCCCCTTTCCGAAAAAGTATATTTGGTTCATAGGACAGAATGTGTGTAACGCGGCGTTATAGATCCTGGGTTGGTGCGTGACTACCATTAGGAAATTAAGAGAGAACTTGGTTGGAATCTCGGTGAAAGACCAAAATGAAGAAAAAGTTTTTTCTAATAGCGGTCGCCCCTCGGCAGGCAATGGCAAACCTCCGATTGTATTTCTGCCATGAAAAAGCTGACGAATATCCATGAATATCTACCGTTCGGAGTCGGCTTGAAACGGTAGGTCCCTCCATTTGTGGAACAATTATAATTCTTTTGTCCTTGTTCACTCCTCTCGGGAGCATAGGGCCTCGACAAGACTCTTCCATCGTACACGGTTCAGTGCTGTTGTTTTTGCACCGCACCATCAGAAGTCGGCATCTCCTAGTTCGCGCAGCATCGACCTTCTTCAAGCGTGTTTTGGTCGACCGCGGCCTTTATTATATCCGTGCCAATTATTTGTAGGCATATATTTTTTTCAAAATAGTTTATTTGATATGGGATTTTAAGAGAGGAACTGTCAAACAGAAGTAACAAAGAAATAGAAGATACAAAAACAAAACATTCACGTGTTGAGTAATTGTTGGTAATTTTCTAAGCTAACTTAAGTTAAATTAAGTGTACACTGACTTAGTTTCCACTTAGTGTTTCATACTTTGGCAGCCTCAAATATGAAGAAATAAGCGCAAGCAATCCATCATGGCGGAGTTGTGACGTTAGAGTGCAATGACCATGGCTCTTTATACAGTAAGTCACTAGTTCGAGTAGGGTTTGAAAGAATTTATGGCTTTAAAGACAAATTTGACCATATTAAATTTGTTTTCAATAATTTTTTTTTTATAATTATATAAATTCGTAAACAAATAAATTTCAAATTATTCCTCCCTAACATAATCATACGAGCACGGAGTATATTTACATTAAGAAGTGAAGGCAAAGGCAACGGTTTGGTTATATTGCTCACCGAATGTCGATGGCGCGTAAAATCAGAAAATTTGATAAAATCTAGAGTCGTCGTTTCAAAAGACAAAAAATTAAAAAAAATTCATTAAATAAAAAAATTAGAAATAAAAAGAATGTTATTATAATTTAGAAATTTTTGAAAATTAAAAAAAAATAATAATTTTGCGCCAATATATATGTTTTAATTATTATTATTATTAACGATTCATAGACATTGTTTAGAAGGGTTGTACAATTGCACCTAATACAGTGTCAGTGTCAAAATAAAGTGTGCACCACATATTGATAAGTTCCGATTTTTATATATTTAAGTTTATACATATATATATTTTGTAATTTCAACAATTTTGTTTTGAATACAAAGGGTGATTTTTTAGCTATTCTCTTTTTAAACAGTTGGTTTAAACAGCTGACGCACGTTTCGTGTTTTGTTTCACTGTCAAACATCTTCAGTTTGGTCTATAATTTAACCATGAATCGTCTTACAAACGAACAACGCTTGCAAATCATTGAATTTTATTATAAAAATGCGTGTTCTGTTAAGAAAGTTTAAGATTCACTTTTTTATCAAAAAATTTTGTTCAGCGTCGAAGCTCATTTTTGGATCAATGGGTACGTAAATAAGCAGAATTGTCGATTTTGGAGTGAAGATCAGCCAGAAGAATTACAAGAGCCACCAATGTATCCAGAAGAGGTTACAGTTTGGTGCGGTTTATGGGCTGGAGGTATCATTGGACCGGACTTCTTCAAAGATGCTGCGAATGGTGAGCGCTAACTGTGAATGGTGAGCGCTACCGTTTGCCCAACATGCAAGAGCTTGACTTGCATGACATGTGGTTTCAGCAAGATGGTGCCACATGACACACAGCACGCGTAACAATGGACATGTTGAGAGGCGAGTTCGATGAACATTTTATTTCACGTTCGGGACCTGTGAATTGGCCACCCAGATCGTGCGATATAACGCCTTTAGATTATTTTTTGTGGGGCTATGTTGCATTACGCATTGGAACACAACATTAAAGAATAGTTTGAAATTTGTAAAAATTCGCCAAATTTTTATCAAACTTTCAAACTTATTACCCAGAAGTTTTAAAAATCAGAATGGAGAATGGAGGAGCAGAAAAAATTGAGAAAATCCTTAAGACCGCATTAACTTTACTTTATATGGTTTTTGTTGTAGTATAAACTATATTTTTATAAAAAAAAAAGTTGAAGTTACAAAATAAATGAACAGTCATAAAAGCATACTAACAAGCAGTTTTTATTGGATAATTTAGATCCATTAGGTCTGTCTATAAATGTATACTGAAAAGAATTAGTTTTTTTAAATGAATATAGCAGCAAATGTATCATGTCAATCAATATCTGATTCTGACCTGCCCACAAAAGCCTTTAGATACACCATTTCCGAAATTTTAAAATTATTAGAAATCATTTTTATAGCTACAAATATTTTTCTGTGAGCAAAACACATACTGCAGGGAAAACCTAGGCTGACCTGAAAATTCTAGCCCCAGACTCGAATTGTCGAACCAATGCTTATATAGCAAAAAAAGGGAACGGGAGCTAGTCATGGTCCTAATTTCACTAGCAGCGCACCAGTTGGGCATTAGTGAGTTTCTCTACATGGCATATTTGCCAATGTGTAATCCCTCAATGAAATCGCTTATCGGCAGCTAAAGTGCAACATTGCGTTATTCCAGGAACTTTGAGCGTAGTGGCCTACGTGATTTCGTAAAATATGCACAAGAAATTTGCTAAGAATAATAAACAGTGAATATAATTTTATAAGCGATATTCAAATACACATACGCGACTACACAATCCCACCACATACATATGCACATATCTGTGTACTTTGGATAGAAGAACTTAAAGATTTAGCACTGTATAGTATAACTGTTAGGTACATTTTAGTGTTTTTTCTGAATTTTATTCACTTAGATTGGGTTGGGTTGTAGCGGCTGACCACTATGAGACACACGCAGGCTCATAAAAAACTGTGATATCGCATAGAAAGCTTGTCCTGATCTTCCTAAAACTAGTGTGCACTTTCAGAAATTTTAGAAGATTCCTTAATTCCACAGTACCGAGAACGATGGTTTGCTGACCTTAAACGTGGTCATAAACACATCGCTGATGAACAACGCAGTAGACGTCCAAACGAGGCGGTAACACCAGAAAACACCCAAACACCAAAAAAAATCCACAAAACCGTTTTGAATGATCGAAAAATGAAGTTGCGTGAGTTAGCTGACATCGAAAAGATATCAAAAGAGCGTTGGTTTCATATTGCATGAGTATTTGACTATGAGAGAGCTCTTTCAAAGAGGGTGCCGCGTTAGCACACTGTTGACCAAAAACAAGAACCATGCACCGCGTCACAAGCCAATAAAAACAATGACAAAACTACATAAATTGAACTTCGAATTACTCCCAGCGAATACTGGCTGTTCGCAGACCTAAAAAAATGCTCGCCAGTAGGAAATTTCGCTCGAATAAAGAGGTTATCGCTGAAACTGTGGCCTATTTTGAGGCAAAAGATAAATCGTTCTACAAAAGTGGTATTGAATGTGAGAGCGGCGCTGGAATGATTGCGTTGTTCTTGATGGAAATTACGTTGATGAATGAAGCTAATTTTGAAGAAAAGAAACATTTTTTCCATGTGTCATATGTGAATTGGTTTGGTATGAAAAAGATAAACGATTTATTTGTTGTTAAAACATTCGCCGAGTATTTTTGTTTTGGTTTCACCCGAACTTGAATTTTTCTATGCCTGTTATGCCGTTGAATTTGAACAATTAAACAAGAAACAAAAACAAAATTAATTTAATTGAAATAAAACAGCTAGTAGCAGTGTTTAAAACTATTTAATTGCTTATCCAAAACCAATTTGAACAGTCGACATGAATATATGTATGTATACATATGAATATATGAGTGCATATGGAAAGAAAATAAACACTCTTCATACATATATCAAGCACCAACCAATAATTTCCGTCAATGAATATGCAACACAAACAAAAATACATACATACATATGCTCATATGTATGTATGCATATGCGCTCATTTATTTATCTATTTTTTGGGCAGCAACCAACGCAAAAGTTATCATCTGAATGACTAAAATTAAATTTGCGATTACATTTGTGATATCGGCTATTATCGTTATGCCGTTCAGCAGCTGAAATTTTTTGGCAAATGGCATCCAATACAAATAAGCGGAAGTAAATTTTGCGGTGACACTCATTTGACAGCAAATAAATAATGTATAAGAAGTGTGTCTACATGGATGGCTGTGCATATGCATGTATTAAGCGGAGAAAAGGAATTTCTAGGAAGAGTTGTAAGAAATTCTTATAATTCGTACTATGACAGATTGAATTATTGCCCTAAATAAAAAGTTTTACTGACTGTAGTACATCGTACCCAGCTAGCAAAATGGCCAACATTTTCTGTGTCTTATCTTACGAAAGCTTAAGGATTCGGGCTGTTTTGCCAACAAGCGTGACGAATATCTGCCAGATATACATATTTGTTTTCTTTCACAGCATTACAACGCGTGGCGCGTCAAAGCTTTCTTTATGATACTCCTACAAATCGGTCGATCTTGGGCTTTTGCTTCGTAGTTACGTATTCCCAAATCCTTGAAATCATTTTACACTGCATCTATCCATCGGTTCCTCGGTTTGCTTTTAACCTTTACGCCCATTAGCTTTCCTGTCATGACTTTTCTCACGGCACAGTTAGCAAGCATGCGGGTAACATGACCTAGCAATCTTATGGGCTGCGCTTTAGCAAAACGCACAGCCCCTCGTTCTGAGTGAGATCATTTAGTTCGGAGTTGTACCGGATTCTGTAACTATGTAAACTATGTTTTTTGAACTGGTGATCACTGTAACTTAAAAGCCACTGGGTAGATTTCAATAGAATTTATACTGCTTTTGAAAAACATAAAAAATGCATGCCTGATCGAAGGATTTTTTTTTTAATTTCTATTTTTTTTAACAATTAATTGTCGGTTTTTTTCACGAAAATCTAAAAAATATTTCCTGAGGCCGCCACGCCATATTGATAATTTTGAAAAAAAAAATTCTTCGCTCAGGCACAAGATTACCTATTAATAAAACTAATTTCTCTTGTCCGATTGATTTTAGATGAATCACCAAGGACTTGTGATGATCACCGCAAGGGATTTCTAGGGAAACGGGCTCCACACAAACAGCGATAACTTTTACAATTATTAATATTTCTTTTTTTTTTTGAAATTTTGCTAAAGTCAAGTCGAAACATTATGTATTAATGCTATGTTTTTATTTTTGTAAAATAAAGCAATTGACTTGCAAAAAAAAATTATTGAAAATCATCATTTTTTCTAGCCTCTGACTACCCCTAACACCATAAGGGTCTTCTACATAGTTAGCATTGTAGTTTTAGACAAGAGCCGAGACTTGAACAAGTTAAGGTAAGCATAATGCGTTTGACATATACATATGCATGTAAAAAGTGGCGCAAAATTAATCACCCTATCGGAAGATGTATACTTTTTGTACGGCAATCATATTTGACACTTGTAAACTAGACAGCTGCATTGTACAAAATAAACATTTTCATCATTTAAAATCACTTTTGTTTATTTAGTACAAAACTTATACAAAGACATTCATAATTAATTCGCGTCTCCTTGTATGTATGTATGTTGAATGCCATGCCCTTCATTTCACACCATTTATTTATAATTTTCTCTAGGCTTATGACAGCTGTTTACTTGGGGTGGCTTGGGTTTTTTCCTGTATGTACTTTGCATTCTTATATACATTACAAAATCACATGTAAACTACATACATACATACAGTGCGTTAATATTACGGTATTGCAGTATTACTGGTACTTTTTTGTTTTTCCAATTTACTGAGGAAATTTCTAGAAAGTACATGTGTAATTACATACATATCTCATATACATACATATAAGTTTACCATACAGAAAGGCTATAATTATATTTTCCTCAAAATCGATTTCGTTGAGATAATAAATCATAAAAATGTCGAAAAAAAAATTCAGCAGTTAGTTATAATTAGTTAGTGTACATATTTATACTATACTTACATACATATATAGTATTCACAAATCTGTGCCCGGAAGAAATACCAACTAAAGTCGAGTTAGTACAAAGTTAGTTATAATTAGTTAGTGTACATATTTATACTATACTTACATACATATGTATATAGTATTCACAAATCTGTGCCCGGAAGAAATACCAACTAAAGTCGAGTTAGTACAAAGTTGATTTATTGCTACCACTGCATTCCTTAAACCACCAACCATTAAAATAAACCACCACTAAAAATTTAATCATTAAGAGCTCAAAAAAAAGAATATTTTATACCTTTAAAAGTAAACAGCTAAAATCGATATTCTATATTCATGATTTTGGAATAGAGCAGTTAGTCTCAATTTGCTTCAACATTGTTCAAAATTTTCTTAAATAGAATCAGGATTTCATTCCAAACCGTGGCATGATTCTACTCAAATGTGAAATTTCTGTCTAATTAATAACAAATTTCTAATTTGATTAATTTAGCATTTTAAATTTTAAATAACAACAAAATATGCTCGAGTTTAATGTTTTGAATAGTCAAAGTCAAATTGTGTGCTCATTTCAAAGGTATAGAGTAAAATTTTCAAATCCTAAGCCCACTGAAGCAGTCTAATACATTTTCAACATAAAATCTTTTCCCTTGGAATAATAAATAGAATACGATTTAGAAATTAAAAAAAAAAACTAAAAAAAACAAACAACTCCACATGAAACAGACAAAGTTGAGGCAGGATTAAGAACTAAAATAAACCGAAAAAGAGAAAGAATTTAACTGTTTGTTAAGTTGACTTCTCTTAAGTTAACTTAAGTGAACTTTTGTCTCGTTATGAATTGAATTGCGTTCTAAAATATTACAAAATTGCTATCATTGAGCTCAAACAATTTTGCTTAATCAAAAATCCCAAATTTCCTGAGTTTAATTGTTATTCCTTGTGGGCACTGAAACGTGAAAGTATTTTTATTTTTTTACTTTATAGGGTCCTAACCCTTAATACGAAGAGTCGATTTCGCACTACAATATTTCGGCTATCAGAAGAACTCTGTTTGTAGGAAAAAGGGGGTATGAAATGAAGTAGTTTTTTTCAAAACATGTTTCCAGTTTCTATCCCGCATTCAAGTGGCAGTACTACCTATACAAATTTGAGTTGCTGGTTTTCATCTACAGTGAGAATAATTCTTCTGTGATTCTAATGCGAAAAGTCCCATTGAAATGAAATTTTAGTCAGTTATTTTAGTTTATTTGAACCAGCGAGGCAGCTTCGGGTTGATAGTTTCCGCAAAATTGTATGTATGGGCCGATTTAGTTTATATACGGAATATGTCTTATCTGCATACAAATAAATGTTTTAGCAAGAAATAGAACGATAAGTAGCATTGAGGTCGATATTATAAAAAATAGTATTTATAGTCCGGCTTGGGTCAACCTCGAGATATCTCTAAGCGTCTTAAAATATACATGTTTTTTATTTTGAAAAACTAGACCCGCTAGATGGCGCCTTTGGCAACATACGAAGCAATGGGTTTGAAAAAAATTAATAGAAATACATATGTAGTTATCGAATTAATAGTACAATTAGTCAAAGCTCAAGCATTTTATTTTTATGCTACCAATAGACTTTCAAAAAACGCAAAATTTGGGTGGCTACTCAGAGGAAAAAAGAAAGCGTTTTCACTACGATGTGATGAACTTTGAACGCGGCTATGGTGATACAATCACCCTCCCCTTGAGGTGATTTTTATGTCTTTTACGTATTGGCTTTATACTTACTTTTATTTTTTACTGGAAAAATATGGTCGAAACTTTGCTTCTATTTTCGACCGAAAAAATAAAATTAAAATATTTAAATCTGGCATATTTACACCAGATTTTAAGATTTGTTTTGACACAAAAAGTAATTATTGGATTAGTGATTTTTTTTTACCGAAAAATTAAAAGTCAGATTTGAATATTTGCATTTAACGGCTTCTAATCTTTATTTTTGACCGAAAAGTCACATTTGCGTATTTACATTTGACTGAAAAATTAAAGGGCAAAGTTGACTTAAACTTTTAATTTTTATTTTTGGCCAAAAAATTAAAAGTCATATTTTAAGTTATGTTTTTGATAGATCGAAAAAACGAGTTTCAACTTTTTTCTATCAAAAAATTATCAGTCACAAATGAATCTTTATATTTGACTGAAATATTAAAAGTCAGATTTAAATATTTACATATGTCTCAAAAAATAAGAGTGAATTTTTAATTCTTCTTTTTGGCCAAAAAACTAAAAGCCAGATTTTAAGTTTCGTTTTTACAAAAAAATTAAAATCGGATTTTAACTTTTTTAACGAAATTTATGTTTTTAACTGAAAATATTTTATTTCCATGTTATTTATATTATTTATTGACTCTTTATAGGTACGGTACCTGTTCAATTTTTGCAAAAATTTGAAAATTCCTCTGGTTTCTATAAAAGCAAACTTTTACAAAAAGTTAGTTCTCCCTCCATTAGTTACGCAATAAAAAGAAAAAAATTTATGTTCCGAAAACAAACCCCAAAACTCGTACGACCGGTGTTATTTATGCACTCACAATAAGACAAAATTTTAATTTTTTTACTTCAGAGTTTTAACAAGAAAACAAACTTAGAGAAGATTTTAGCAAGACACCTTTTTTTGCTCCTTTTGTGTTACGAGGAAAAAAACTCGGGTATCATCTATTTTAATATGAAACTGAAATAAAAAATATTCACCTGCAGATGTTAAAGTTTTGCAAACTTTTATCTTCTTCTTTAAGTAACAAAAATGATAGACCGTGCCTTTCTGTATTAAAGTAACGATATGTATGTATGTACATCTGTATGCCTCCAAAGTAGAAAATCCTATAAATAGCATCAGTAGCCAGTATATTAAACAAAAGCAGGAAAACACAAGAAAAGTTTGATCTTATTAGCCACCTTTGTACGTTTCAAATAGGCAAATGCGTATATGGAATGGGCACAGCAACCTATCACTGCCTTGGCGGGAGCCTTTTCATGTCAAAAAATGTAACATTCAGCGAAAACGCTCGTCACTTCCAGGGCATAATATTATATAAATAAAAGAATTTAGGTAGGAATGTATATCGCTTAAATTGCTTCGTCGGAGAAAAAGTGTAAAGGGGAAAAACAATTTTTAGCTTATCATGCCTTTCAATCTATTTGCTGCAAATCTTACAAATATTTTGTGGATTTTTTTACATCTATGCGCATATGACTTTTAGGCATTTGTTTATTTAAGTTCGGCAGTTCGTTTCAAGGCAGGTGCTCATTTATGGCCGCATCACTTGGTTGCAGAATGGCTGCTTAAATATTTTGGGGAGGACCATATTCGCAATTATCTCGCCTTCATATAGAGGTTTGGAAATAACTCAGGAAATGCTTTACCGAAACTAAAAGTTTGTGAGCTACTCAAAGGATTGACTATCACAACTTTCCCTGCGAGCGAGACTTTCACATACACAACCACATTATACTGCTTTTTAATATGAATGAAGCATGCAGATAAAATAAGTTTCTCATAATATATTCTATGATGGTAACGCATAAATTTTTATAACTTTTCCGGCACATAAACTGTGCAACTACTATTCCCTTGCGGGAAATTAAACAGATGAGGTGATAATCACTCTAGATAACTGAAGGTTAGTAATAAATTTACTAGATCGTTTGCTGAAAGGGTACGACAAATAAAAAGAAATCATCGCAATATCTACGATATCAACATCAACTTATCTCATTATGATAAAATATTTCCTTATTTGCACTAGAGACCATAAATATTCAGCCATTCCATATTAAATGTTACAAAAACTGATGCTTTGCTGCAATTTGGCCTTTGACTTCGACCAAATTTTAGATATGAACTAGATTTATGCTTAAATTAACGGAAATAGGTTTCACAAAGTTTTGAAATTTTTTTCATAGAAGCTGTGGCGTGGCAAAAAACAAAAAAGTCATTAAGATGAGCTACTAAAACCTTATATAAGTCAACATTTTATGACTCGATATTTATAAATGGAGTATTATAAGTCAGATAGTATTGATTACAGTGTACTCTCTCCTAATGGACACCTCTCTTAAGCGGACACCTCGCTTAAGCGAACACTTTTTTCAGTATATACAACAAACGCTTAAGAATTAAAATTTTTTTTTTCTCTTGAGCGAACAACCCCCTCCTATAATACGCTAACCTTCCCACAACAATTTATTCACTTCTGTTTACATTTATCGTATAAGTGAAAAAAATTTCCAGTAACTTATGGTAGATGTCCGCTTAAGACAGAGTACACTGTATTTCTATAATTCGTCCCACAAACTCGTTTTTTAAGGACTCTAGCTTTCCACTCTCAAATTTCTTTGCAAATTACTAAACTATAATTATTAAAAATATTGAAACATTATATTCTAAATCTTCCAATATGGAGTATCAAAAACTTCAGAAGTTACGTCTGGTTGAAGATATACTTAAAAGCGAAAAAAATAATTATAATTATATAATATAAATAGAAATATAGATAAATAATAAATAATATAAAAATATAAAGCAAAAGAAAATAATTTTCCAAGAAATTTAATTTCTTTCTAAATTCGATGAGAGGGTTTAAAAAGGATGTGTTTGAATACTTTAATCTGCTTGAGCATGTGAAAAAATTTTAACGAAATTATAATTAATTTTTTCCAAAATAAACCATTTAATATTGGTTTGCATTTTTATCCATCAAGGCACTTCTTTACAGCTTCACTGCTAAAAATTTCGAAGTAAAATAAAAGCAAATGGCATTTGCATAAATTTTTTTATTTAAAATGTTTGTTCACTCCACTTGGCACAAAATAATTATGTGCTCCCATTACATATAAAACGAAATTCACTGAATTTTAATTGTACTGCAGTACTATTACACCGCACAAGAGTGTGGGTATCAAATCTCTTTAAACGCTTCAATCTTCCTCCAAGATTTTTTTGGAATTTACTCCGAAAAAAAACCAAAATTGGTAAAGATCAACCTTTCGTTTCCTTTCCTTTCCTTTCTGACCTTTTTCACAGTCTAACTTAAGAATTTAATATTCCTAATAATAATCTTCGTCAGTATGAAGCCTTAAAAATTGACTTCTCAAAAAACAAATATGGGGTGAATGCTTCGATTCTTGGGCAATTGCGGTTTTAAATTTGTTTTTAAATTCTTCTGGTGATGATTCTACATGGCCGTACATGATATCTTAGTGAATCAGCTCCAATCGGTAATCTCTTAGTACTATTTTTTTTTTTCTTAGTACTATTGTACATTAACTTAATATAATCCGTAAGAATCTATGCCTTCAAGGACTTTATACACCAATAAACTACTAAACAATTAAAGCAATACATTCATGTTACCCAACCACCTTTCATTTCACGGTATCAGTGCTAAAAACAGCTGAATATTAAAGAACGAAATTTGTTTTTTAATCTCTTGAAATTAATTTTTTTGTTTCGCTACCATGCCATACAATTTTTAAAATCACGACATTTTTTTTAAAGCTGATTTCTAAATAAAACTTTACTTAAAAAAATTCTATAGTGATTGTGAAAAATTACTTACTACAATTAAGTTAAAATATCGCGATCATATCGATTTTCTCATGTGTGAAAAAAGGGTTAAATTTTTCGCACTGTGTTATTTATAAGCAAAATAAAACACTAGCTAGTACGAAATATATAAAAAATACTCAGAAAATATTTAAATATCAAAAAACGTTAAAAGAATTAATACATTAATACTACATCAAAAAGAAAAGTTATCGCATGTATTAACCCGATCAGCTGCGCCTAACGGCATGTGTATACAAATTAACACACAAACTCAATCCCTCTCACCACTATATTATAACACTGCACTACTTGTAAACAAATTGGGTTGCCTCTGACCCACTTTGACCTTACGCAAGGTTAAGGGCAAAAAGAAGAATTTAACTTAGGAAGTAATTCAACTGTCATTGGCAAACAAACTGGCAGAATTTAAATTTTTTCATTTCATGTCACGTTTGCAACAGGTTGCATTGAACAGCCTTTCAAAGCAGAGTTTCAAAATAAACAGCAAATGCAGTGCTTGGATTTTTTTACCGCGTAGAGTATTGCACACACACAGAAAAAACAAAATTTCCCGCTTACAGGAATGACCGGCACAGCTCGTAGCAAATTAAATAAAAATACACCGAATATTTTTGTATATTAAATGTATGTAAGCACCTTTTTTAAAAACTTTAGACTTTTAGTAAAAATACAATTATTTTTATTATTTCTTAAATGTTGCTGCTGCTGCAGTACACACAACTTTTTTCAATTACTCTAGTGGGCTGCCTTCAAAAGACTAAACGCAGCAATGACATCAACCAAAAAGGAAAACTCACTTTCAGTAGCACCGGCGTCACGGCGTATGCCTAACTGCCGTACACGCACACACACCTACTTTTCCACACTCACCCACTTACCTCCTCACCAGCAGACGCACATGAGAGAGGAGTGTGTCGTTGCTGGGTTTTGCTTCAAGTGAAAACACTACCCTAACTGCGATTTTATTGCTGCTGTTGCTGACGACACTTCCCCCATACAGAATGTTGCTAGTCTTGCTGTTGTTGGAATAGTCCGCTGATTATCGGCAGCTGATTTTGCATATGTACTTGTATGTGTATGTAAGGAAGGAGGACGTTGGGTTCGTCACGTTGAAGCGGACAACAGCTGTTTAGGGCGACTGGAGAGTTTAGCGGTACTTCTTCATTAGATTTTAAGAACTTATGAACAAAATAAAGTTTTCGTTATATCTTCCGCATAAACAAAACTTAAAAAAGGTTGAGCAATAAAATATTTAAATTTTATTTGTTTGGGTTGTACTCTGAACAGCAGTCCAATGGATGTTTGGTATATACAAAAATATGCTTATGTACTACGTATACACGCAAGTACTTATATAGCACACGTTTGCCAGAAGAAAGTCATAATTTCAAATTTTTTTTTTTTTTTTGTTGTTTTTTTTTTTGAGAAAAGTATGCAGAAATGACCAGAAGCTCTTCCTTTTTGCTGTGTAGAGCAAAGGAAACAAATACGTGAAAGCCGGATTTGTTTAATTTTAGATTTTTTGTGTTATGACATTCTTCAAGTAGACAATCCATATATGTATGCCCGCATACATAAACACTCGTATGTTGCTGTTGTTAAATATACCAATCAATCTCGTTTCATTCATTCTCATAAAAGCTCTAAAAAAATCGATTTTTTAAGGGCTCCCGCCGTAGACGAATGAGTTGGTGCGTGACTACCATTCGGAAGTGCACAAAGTATAGAACAAGTTTTTTCTAATAGTGCTTGTCTCTCAGCATAACAAAATAACAAACCTCCGAGTGTATGTCTGCCATAAAAAAGGTTCTCATGAAATATGCCGTTCGGAGATGGAATAAAATTGCAGATCCCTCCATTTGTGGAAAGAGATCAAGACGGGTGCCACAAATAGTAGTAAGCCAAATAAAGAGCGTAGGCGCCTATTATATACTTACTCGTATATAATTAATATCTGAAGAATATTTTGCGTCCGTTTCTCCACGACCAGGCTCGATTTTTTGAAACTTATTTTTTAAGTGAATATACGCCATAATTCTGCAGTAGATTTTTATGAAATTAAGTAGGTACTCTGGATTTTTTTTGGGTTTTTAATTAATTTTACAATAAAATATTTGCCTTTTTTTACAAAATTGCTTTCCTGGCTTTCAAGTGCTACAGAAACAGTTCCTTCAGCAAAGTCATTTTAATTTATTCATTTTAAATTATTATCTTGGGAGTTACGATGTACTCCACGAAACAACTTTATTCGAGGTACCCCCAGAGATTCACTATAGCTCGATTTTCAATAGTTTGCCATGAAAATTTAGGAAAATATTGCTCAAATGTGGCATTATTATATAGAAATCGACCTAATAAACTAATCCTTTCAATCCAAGATATGCGCAATAGCACGCAGTACCACACATATGGGCCACAAATGAACGAGATAAGATTAGAGGTAAATTGGCCTGATACAAAACACTTCTTTGTGATGTCTGTTTCAGATAGAAATTCTGAATACTGAAATCGGAAAGATTCCAGTAGTCCATAACGTTCCCTTTCTGTGTTAACCTCGTAACTTCATTTTTTTCGACATTGAGATTTTTAGTGAAAAACACTCCTTAGCACTCCTCTTACGTAAAACAAAACATACAATGTTCATAATGATTATAGAATTTTTTTCAGAGCGTTTCGGTTTTTCTGGTATCTACATGTTCGAATTCAAAAACCTCGTATCTACTATAAGTAACGTATCAAATAAGTTATAACTATTGATAGAAGTTAAGTAACTCTAAACATTTTTATCGATTAACAAAGAAAGGGGACGATAAAGAAAGTCAAATAAACCACATGTTATGTGACCATAGATGAGTTCTTGTAGGCTTGCTTGTGATGATGTTCTGCCACTGCGCCGTGTGCACTCGCTTGTGTCGCGGCGCTTCAGTACGCGGGTTCGATAACGCAGCAGCAGAACCAAGCTACCATCATAACTATCGACTCACAAAATAAATTAAATAAATTGGCCGAGAGAAAGATTAAAATCTGCCAACATGCATAACTTACACCTACAGTCCTAAAAGGCCTAGGAATTCTTAAGCCCGGCAGCGTATGCGTATGTCGTGTGGCTGCTCTATACCCTCCCTACCTTGGCTTTGTAGAAGTAAATAAAGCCCCATTAGATCATCTACACCTTCTCTGAATTCAAACCAAAATTATGCAAAACCTTGTAAATCATTACAATATTTATTAAAGATTACATAGCATTATAATTCAACTATTCAAAATTAAAATATATTTAGAATAATGGCGTACTAACATTATTTTGTGGGGAGAATGCATATTAACATAAAAAAATAATATTCGCAATTGCATTTACATATTTTTGGTGTCGATATAGCAGTCCAACAACGTGTAAAAGGCCTCATCGCTATGTGCTTAATATGATATGATAATTAGTCATCATCATGTCAATAGAACTTTTTTTGCAATTGCAATAAACGCAGAATTAAACTTTTATTTTTTTTGTTGTGTAATTATTATTTATTTGAAAATAAATATTTGAAATTAAAAATCCTTAAAATCCTTAAATAAGTTTATGATAATGAACACCAATACATCACCTGAAGAAGTAACTGTTGAAGATAATACAGGAAGTCCGGTAAATAAACGTCATTAACAGCGAATAATGCGGTCACAGAAGATTCTGATGATAGCAATTTAGAAAATGAAGAAAACTTACCTATTCCTCGTTGCAGGGGAAACTATGTTAAAACGAATATTAACAAAAAGGAGATTTTGACAAAATGCTATGAAGAAGGTAAAGCTATTGCAGAGTAAGCAGAGTTAGCTGGAATTAATAAAAACACAGCCACTTCTATAATTAGAAGGTATAAGAAGGATGGGTGTGAGATTATTAAACGAAATAGTGGTGGAAAAGGAAATGCTAAACTAAGTGATGAGATTTTAAACTATGTGGAGAAATTATTTGAAGAAAATCTATCAGTTACTTAAGAAAAAATATAAAAAAATAAATTGAAAATAAAAACGCCAACATGACCACAACAACGGTATTTAATGCATTAAAAACTTTAAAAATAACATTAAAAACCGCCGCAATCAACTTGGACCGTTTAAACGCCAAATCAACAATTGAACAACGCAAAAATTATGCACTAAATTTTTCACAAAATGCTCCACAAACACATGAGAAAATAATTTTTATTGATGACTTCGGTTTCAACTACCATCTTCGCAGAAATAAAGCTCGATAGAGGATAAATACTTCAGCCAATGTAATAGTTTCACCAACAAGAGGAAGAAATTTTTCATTAATTTTAGCCATGAATTTAAATGGTATTTTATATTCTCAAGTAATTTCTAACTCAACAGTTAATTCAAGTGTTTTTATTACATTTGTTGACGGATTATTTAATAAACTTGCTGAAAGTAACATCGTAGAAGCAACCGTTGCATTAAATGCTTTGTCCAAATTGCTTTATTTAACTTTTTTTTATTTCTTATTCGTGTTAGTATTCATTTTTATTGTAAATATTCAATTGTACATTAATAAACTTTAATTTGAAATTAAAAATCTTTCATTTAAATTAAAAAAAATTTAATTTGAAATAAAAAAAACTTTAATTACTTTAAAAAAAATTTAATTTCAAATTAAAAAAATCTAATTTGAAGTTAAAAACCTATATATAGATATATCTTAACTGTTGTACGCTCGAAGAACCGCATAAATCGGCGTTAGCTGGAACCTGTAATGGCCATTTATTTTCGTTGTATAAACTTATTTTTTTTTTTAAGGTGAAAACTTTTATGAACGCATAGTATTTATGAACGCAAGATATTTTATGAACGCATGATGGTGTGGATGAATTCGGTGTGACAGTGTATAGTGACGGCCGACAGCCTTGAAAAAATTCCAAAATTATGATCCCTTAATTGATTTACTTATATCCTATATGTGTGCATGTCTCGATGGTTTTGTAGGACATTTTCACGCTGTGTTTAATTTGTACATAAAAGAGATGCCTGTGGCCTTTTGTGTGTATGAAAATAAAGAGGAGAAGAAAAGAAAGATGCGCACATGTACCACGTTACAGATACTTGTTTCAGATGGAAATTCTGAACACTGAAAGCGAAAAGATTCCAGTAGCCCATAAAGAAAGTGTAATAAACCACATCAATGAAGAAGCACATAATTTAATTGAAATCGACGGGTTAATACGAAGGCACAGACGCAATACACCTAGCGATACTTCCATTAAAATGTAACTAAAGCTAGCGATATTATATTTCCATAAAAATGCTTTATACTCGTATTAGGTAGAGGGAAAATTGTATAATGTTGTCATATTTAAGTTGCTTGTTAGTTATTTGTAAATATTTATGAACAAGTCGCAACAAATAAAAAAATAGAAATTCAAGCATTCTAAAATTGCGTCAGCATAAGCCATATGAAAGATTTGCAAGGGGTATTTATTGTAATCGCTTAATAGAGTCAAGTGTAACCATCCACGCATTATCTAATTCGATTTTTGCTTGCAAATGGAAAATGGCTAATGAGCTATAAAATCTTTCAGCTTCTGACCAGCAACTACATAGGAATACTATGTTGTGAACCAGATACACTATCCAAGTGTGTTGCAAAAAATTTATTGGTCATATTTCAGTACTTGAAAGTTACAGCATACATTTGTCGCTTTGACTTATTTCTAGCGTTCAAGGTCAATTCACAGCTTTGGGGTATAAAGAGGCTTTTAGAAAAATTTGATGTCAAACATTTTTGGTCGTACATCTTACACCGTTTTATTCCTCTCTTATGAGCTTTTTTGCCCTTTCCCGCAAAAGAGACAAAAAAGACTCGCCTATAGACGAGTTAGACGGTTAAAATGTTGCTCCTGTAATATTCTACAAGTTGTGAAAAATGCAGTCAATACGATTTCTTTGGCTTGCTGGGTTATTGGTGTCTTAAATTGGTTCCGAGCATTTGGCACACAAACGAAACAGCTGATTGGCATAAAAACGCCCAAAACTACAGCCAGTTGTCTTCTTATCACACGGACAGCATTAACGATTAACATAGAAAAAGTGAAGAGAAAAAGCTCGCAACATAGCGAAACACTACGTGGGCCTTGATTAGTGTGTATGTATACGAAAAACAACACACAAATAAATATGAAAATACCTAAAATAAATAAACAAACTTATTTTGCGAACCATGCGTCATTAGGGGAAATTCTTCGCTCCGCTTAACTCACTAACGCAAAGACAGTGGCGTAGCCGAATGGGTTGGTGCGCGACTACCATTCGGAATTCGGAGAGAACGTAGGTTCACATTTCGGTGAAACACCAAAATGAAGAAAACGTTTTTTTCTAGTAGCAGTCGCCCCTCAGCAGGCAATGGCAAACCTCCGAACGTATTTCTGCCATGAAAAAGCTCCTCATAAAAAAAAATATTTGCCGTTCGGAGTCGGTTTGAAACTGTAGGCCCCTCCATTTGTGGAACAACATCAAGACGCACGCCACAAATAGGAGGATGAGTTTGGTCAAAAACCCAAAAAGGCTGTACGCGCCAATTACATATACATGTATATAGTAGAATTTTATTATTGGGCTTATATTAAAGTTATAACAGAACTAGGCAGACCAATTTATACAAGGTGGCGCAAAATTAATCATCGAATTTTGTTTTAGCATTGCTTTTTTACTAAATAAAGAAAGCGATTTTGAGTGATGGAAATCTTTATTTAGAACTCCACCTGCTTCTCTATTGGTACACTACAGCTGTTCAGTTCACAAGTGTCAAATATGATTGACGTATGGCGCCATTTCCAAAATTATAAATCTTCTCATAGGGTAGTTATTTTTGCGCCACCTTGTATGTAAAATACAAAGGAATTTAACAGGAAAATTAAATAAAAAAATATATAATAAAATAATAATAGTAAAATAATTTAATATGAATTACAATAAGCTAAAATGATATAAAAAGTAAAAGTAAAGGGTCGTCTAAAAATGGCGGCTAGTTGGCAGTCCTGAATAATTCCTAGAAGGTAAGTCTATGTCATCTTTGGCATTTATCAAGTAGACAGTTGTACAATTTTACTCGATAGAACAACACGTTAAAATTATTGAAACTTATTATGAAAATGATCGATCTTTAAGAACAACGTATCGAAAAATTAGTAAATTTTTTCATGGAAATAATCGTCCGAGTGAGTCGTCTACTCAAAGGTTGGTGAAAAATTCCAAGAAACTGGTTCTGTTGAGAATAGAAAAATGATTGGCAGACCCAAAATTGGATGCTCTGTTGAGAGTATTTCTGCTGTAGGGCAAAGTGTTGTTGAACAACCTTCAACATAGATTTATCGATGTTCTCAACATTTATGCAGTCATGAATCGACTGTTTGGCAGATTTTAACTGTAGATGGAATGGAATTTTTCACATATAATTGTTAAGAGCTGTATTTTGAATAGAAATAGCCAATCCTGAAAGAATCTAAATTTGTACATGTTTTATTTTAAAACACCTAGGCACGTTTTCCAAAAGACCCCTTACTTGTACAACGTCTTAAATTTTTTTTATAAGAACTGAGTACATACAAACTCTTTTTCCAATTGCTCAAATTGGCTTCCGTTCCTGCCCTTCAAACAACGCATCGTCGTAACTTCTACACTTTCCTTCCATATAAGTAATTTAACCTTCTTCTTCCTAATATAAGAACCATAAGAAATCTACGAGAAAGCCTTTTTATTGGATCTTAATCATTATGAAATCGAAATTTTGCAAAAACTAATCATTTAATAAATTATTTGGTAACCATACTACTTGTCGATTTTTGCTTACTCTGTTGACCGCTTATGGTCAATGATTTACCCTTTTTGATCGTGTCAGTATATTCGTCAATTCACACCCCACTCATAACACCGCGTTACACACATTCTGTCCTATGAACCAAATATACTTTTTCGGAAAGGGGATACAAAATAAAAATACACGTGTATCGGCGATTTTCATGTACACGTCACAATTTTTTTTTTTTTTTGTATGTTATAACTTTAAACGAGCAATTCTTGTATGCATATCTGTATAGCCCCACGATCTTAGGAGTAGCTTAACGGATTTGAATGAAATTGGGCACACAGATAGTGTATCACATTTCTAGACTTTTCACCTAGATGTTGCCACTGACAATGTTTCACAGGGTTGCCACCAGTTCGAAATTAAAAAAAAAATTCCATGAGATTTGCCGATGTGGGTATCAAACGAAAGATATTTCATTCCGCATTGCAATAGAAATATAAAACCCCGCATTTTTTTATTAATTTTATTATTATTAAAAATTTTAATGCTTTTAAAGAAACTTAGGCCTTTTCTTTTTGCGTTTGTAAGCATTTGTGTCAGTATCACGACAAATAGACCAACAGTATTCGCCAAGCATATGCGTAATGTCTTGTCCTTTAAAGCGCTTTTCAATAGCCGCAATGTCGTGATGGAACCTTTCGCCATGTTCATCGCTACAAGCTCCTAAATCACCAGGGAAACAATCTAAATGATTGTGAAGGAAATGGATCTTTAGCGACATTAATATGCCCATTTCGCCATATGCCGAAATCATTTCTGCAACAATATTTTTATAATTGTCAGCTCGTTTGTTGCCAAGAAACTGCTCAATAACGGCAACTGTGCCTTTCCATGTACGTTGTTGGATAGCATTCAATTTTGATGAAAATTCATAACCTGCAACTAGTTTTTTTATCTGCGGACCACTGAAAACACCTTAAATTATACACATCATTAAAAAAATAAAGTTACTAAATTAAAGGTTCATAAGTTGTTTAAAAATTTGGAGTCCCTTCAAGTTATGCCGAAAATTTAGAAAAAAAAATTTTTTTTTAGAAAAAAGAAATTCAAGAAAATCTGAGAATTGATAAAAAAATTTTTTTTTAATTTTACATAATAAAAACATTTCCACGAGTCTGCCTGCAGAAATTCAGCGCGATTGGATCACGGAAAAAGGATTAAAAATTGATATAAAGTTTTTCACACAGGCGGACTACGAGCTCTATATTTTATACATAATAAAAATTCTGACGTGTACATGAAAATCGCCGATACACGTGTATTTTTATTTTTTCTCCCCTTTCCGAAAAAGTATATTTGGTTCATAGGACAGAAAAAAAAGTTCGTTTTTGTAACGCAGTGTAAGAGATCCTATTTTGATATTCAAAGAAAAATGCTATTTTTTAATATAAATGATCGGATGTTTATTTCATTATAAAGAGGAAGGTATACCGTTAATAGTGGAAAATAACATCAGGCAAATGACCACCACAACCACGCTTACAGGACAATATCCTTTTCATAAAATTTTCCATAACCGAATTGCAAAGTGGCTGCCCTATGTCTTCGATAGCCTCACGTATTCCATCTTTGAGGTCTTGAATCATCCACTGAAATCAAAGAAAAAACTCACAAGGTGTTAAATCACAAGATATCGGTGGCCAAGTGTGATCACCTCTTCGAGAGATAACACGATCCGGAAACTTTTCCCCCAAAAGATCAATGGATTCGTTGCTTGTGTGGCACGTAGCGCCGTCTTGTAGAAAATAAACATTGTCCAGATCAATACCACCCAATTCCGGTCATAAAAAATTGTTAATCATCTCTCGATAGCCCTTTATATATTATATTTAAATAACACCTGTTATTGGAAAGCCCTTTAGATAACCTTGAATAGATAAAATAAATAGAACTTAGTACTATGACCAATTCCCTTTTTTTCTGTTTGAAAATATAAATGCCCTTTGTTTACTCAGCCTGCGCCATTAAGCCTTAAAAAATCATTTCTATAAATTATTATTCTACACAATTCAACCAAATGAAGCGAATCAATGCAAAGAAGTTACTGTTTCATTTTATTCCATTGCATAACTTTATTGGTTCTTCTATTTTATAAGTTGGATGGACCGACTTCAGTGAGTATAAATACGAGGCATTTCACTTAGAAGCTATCAGTCGTAAAAGTCGTGAAGTACAAAATGAAATTCTACGTTTTTCTAATTGCTCTATTTGGCTTGGTATGTATTGTTGTTATAGTGACAGGATTAAAAACTGAAAAACAAAAAACAAAAACAAAAAAACAATCCGTCGAAAGACACTCGGTTTTTTAAAAATAAAACATTTATAAGCTTACTCCTTTCTAGGTTTTTGCCAAAGAGCAAGTCAAATCAATCGCAAAGAACCACCTGAAATGTTTGATGCAGAACCCCAAGGCCGGTATATACTTCGCAAATGTATTAAAGTTGGAGTATCCGGATGTACCAGAGGTAAACTCACATATGGATTGTGTGGCAGAGAAATTAGGTCTATTGGACCCCAAAACTGGACAAATTTATGTGGATCGAGTGGCCGCGTTATTATCCGTGGACCCAAATAATACTGAAGATATGGATATAATTAAGAATTGTGTTGTTAAACCCGAGGGGGAAGAGGTAACTGTACGTAGCGGATACTTGTGTCTATTGAGTTCGAAGCTTCGAGATCATATGTTGGGTGCATGATTGTAATCACAATGATTATTAATAAAGATTGAGCATCGTTCTTAAATTCTAAACGAAAACTACTTAAAATATGGTAATATGTATTGGATCAGCTTTGAGATACTTTATTTCGTATTAAAATAAACAGTTATACAGAGCAATCAATTAGATCGAAATAGTTCCATTTTAGACATTTGCATGAATGTATGATAAGTAACCTATGAATTATTTGCAATCATTTTTGGCATGTGCTGATCACTCATTTCATCACCATTGGTAAGGTAAGCACATCTTCTATGAATTAGTATTATTTTTATTATCTAGCAATATTTGTACGTAAAAGTAAGGTACTCCACGAGGCATACGTGGAATGCACTTAATGGTGCAACAAGTCCTCATTTTTTGCTTTTTAGCAAATGAGATCTCCTCTTTCTTTCCGAGCAGTTTTGTAACATTAACAGATTTTTTTCTATTCTGTAGTTTCCTCAGTAGTTGTAATCCCGTGATAATCCAACTATCAGGCGTGTGCGATCGAGCAATGCCTCGTAAATGCCGAGGGAACGGGAGAGCACCAAATTATTGGTGGAATGACGGCATCGCGTAATTGAGAAGCGAATGCCACAAACTGCGGGGAAGGCATCAACGTAGAAGAAATAAGCCAGAGGGGGAACAGCTGTGGGCAGAATACAAATCCAAACGCCTAGCACTTAAAAAGGCCATAGCAAAAACAAGGCGGAGGCATTTGCTAGCCTCCTAATTGAGGTAGATGCGAATGCTTCCGCACATAGAAACAAAGTTTTAGAAACCTCTTGACGAAACTCTAAGCCAAGTGAGCCTTTTGGAGGGAGTAGATGGGGTTTAGGGAGGTATAAACGAAAGCATAAATGTTAAAGCCACAAAAGTATTGGGAAAAGCAGAGAGCAAAAGCAGAGAGCAAAAGAAAAATGTCCAGGTTTGACGAAGAATGAAAAAGACTATAGAAAAAAGTAATAAAAGAAGAAGCTATGATAAACCATAAAACGCGACAACTGCAGAAAAGTTTGAAAATCTACGACGGGAAGAGAAAAAAAGAGAATTTTTAGCAATGAAAAATGTAAGCTCCTAGAAGTAGACCTCAACTGCCGTAACACACAAAGTTGTTTTAAAAGCGTGAACGATCAAAGACGCGAGTTTAACCGAAATGACTTATCATCTTTTCATAGATTTCAAAGCAGCTTACGACAGCATAATTCGAAACTAGCTCTTCTCAGCGATGGCTGAGTTCGTAATTCTCGATAAGCTAATACGCTTGATGCGGTCGACTATTCATAGTGTAAGAAACATCGTTAAAATTCAAAACGATATGTAGCGAGAGTTTGCCACCCTGAACCGACTGCGCAATGAGATGGACTCTCATACCTTCTCCGTAATATTGCCCCTCAAAAGGTTATCAGGGATTCAGGCGTAAACACAAAGTGAACTATTTTATTTAAACAGGTTCAGTTATTAGCTTACGCGGACGGCATAAATATTATTATTGCATCATAGGTGCCTAATTTGAAAGAAGCCTTCGAAGGCATAGAAAGAGCAGCGACAAATATGGGCTTAGAAATAAATGAAGCCAAAATTAAAGCGCTTTGATCAACTTTTTCTTTGGGCTATGTCAGACACAATGTGGGTCAAATTTGTCTGTACCGCTCAATTGTTATTCCAACCTTGCTATTTTTTTTCCTTGTTCACTCCTCTCGGGAGCATAGGGGCTCGACAAGACTCTCCCATCGTATCCGGTTCTGTGCTGTTGTGTTTGCACCGTCCCATGCGATGCCGGCATCTGCTAGTTCGCGCAGCATGGACCTTCTCCAAGTGTTTTTTGGTCGACAGCGACCTCTGCTCCCTTGCGGGTTCCAGTCAAATGCCATCCTCGTGATGCTATCTGGTGGTTTTCACAGTGTGTGATCTATCCATCGCCACTTTCTCCGCTTGATTTGCTTAAGAATGGGTTCCTCGTTATTCTCCACAGTGCGTTGTTACTGAGGGTGTTTGGCCAGAATATTCTGCAGATGATGCGGAGGCATTTGTTAATGAAGGATTGTAGCCTACCTTGCTATACGGTAGTGAATTTAGATCGCGATATGTGCTAATGGGGAATAGCGGAAGCGCTACAATCATAAACTCGAAAAATTGTACAAGCACCCGTCTTTGAATCAGGCCAAGGACTACGACTTCAGCAGCTTTCCTTAAATATTTATGGGTAATGTTTTAGTTAAAACAACAACAACTTAATAACCTACAAATCAGAATCATTCCAAAGGGGCTTATCCCCCGCTCCACTACCGTAAAAAATAAAACACGCCACTGCATGTAAAATGTAAGCGATAAGTTGACTCTATTGTAGGGTAAGAAATCACACAACACTTTGTTAATGAAATATACAAACATACATACATATGTACATAGATAAACACACAACTCAACAAATGGCAAACGGCTAATAATCAAAAAGTAAACACCAGATGAATACAGTAGTTGTGAGTTAGATTGTTAAAGCTGCCAAGAGAATTCGCAATACAATAAAAAAACAAAACAAATAACGTTTTATACTACACCGATTATAAACAAATTGTTAATATGTATGCAAGTACATACATATGTATATTGGAACAATATTTTGGATAGAACAGAACTTGAATTGTTATCGCTGCCTATTTTGCGTATTTGCATGTTTGTATTGGTAAAAAAGCCTACACCGTCAAATGACTAGCTAAATGCAATGGACGGACGAAATTTCGCACGAGTGTAGCTAACGATTTGACGGCTGTCGCAACTTGTACGGGTTCAGGCGAGCATGAATGGATAAGTAACTGCACTGTCAACGTGCTCGCGATCACGTATGCAACAGCAACAGGCCACAAACGGCCAAAAGAGGTGGGCGCGCTTGCCGAATGGAAATTGGAAAAGTACCTAAATAAAAATAAATGCCGCAAATACTGGCTGATCATGTGAAAGTGTCTGTCTTGCTCAGTTGCTGGCAACAAGTCGCATGCCCCCCTAGTGCTGGCCCAGAGCTGCTGGTAATGTGGGAAGGGCGTGGGTTTTGCACACTGTGTATTTCCTCATAAATAAGTTACATTCCTTGACAGCAAACACACACGAGGACATTTGTAGGTTTTCCTACTAGCAACACCCGCCGTGTCGTGCGTAAGCTGGTTGTAAACAAACTTGAAATCGTCAGCAGAAGCCAACAGTTTTCGATTTGTTTGTACACACAAAAGACCTTCAAATGTCCTTTAACAAGTAATGTTTACTTCCAGCCACCTGGGTTCTACACACACACACATACGTAAATATATATGTAGGTACTATACATAATCACCCTCGATTCACCCTATAAATGTGAAAAGACGGAACCAATAGCAAACCATCGTACATAAAAACGGAAATGACAGTCGTAAAAAGCTCAAGAACAATGTTAAACGTAGTAAAAATTTAGTAGCTCAAAAAAACAGAAAAAAAACCAAAGAAATATATAAAAGCACAAACAATCGACGAATTACACGGTATCGCTGATTCATCGCGAAGCGCTTCCATTATTATTGCCAAGAACAACATACCCATTTGTCTAGAAAGTTTGTCATGCTAGTCGCTCGCATGGCGTCTCCGACGTCATCAGCGCATTTCTATTATACATACACACCCATTTAGTGAAGTCACGACATTTTCACGTCCGTGTGTGTATGTATGTGCATGCTCACACACACAGACGCTGCCAGCAGCTGTTGGCTTGAGAGCTTTTAGCCGTTGAGCTTTTTTCTTAGGGGCTATTCGGCATTGCCAGTCCCATTAAATTCATTCCATATATACGAAATTCAAAATTTTCATTGACAACACTTTATGCTAGCAAAATGTAGACATTTGACTTACCGAAAGTATACTTCGAATTTTGATAGTGATTTTATTTGATGAGTTGTGCAAAAAAACTTGAAAAATTTGCTATTAATAATTTTTTCCACTACAAATATTTTGTATAAATCCAGACAGTTTAGTCATTAAACGAAGAATGAATGAATTTGATTTTGATTTCGAAGTTGTCATAGTTTTAAGGGTAAAGTGCTATTTTTGTTAAAAATATATTTAACAGTTTATTTTCTAGAGAGTTCTAAGTAATAAAGTAAAGGGTATGCAATTTTTCCCCGTTAGTTAATTAGTAAAATAGATTGTGGTGTTGGAGCTAGTATGTTTATATTCTCATAGACCTAAAATTGAAAAATAAGTGCGTCTTCCCAATACCAGCAGTGTAGTACTGGCAATTGGGGAAGCTTGTAGGCTACTAATTGCAGTTTTCTCTTTTAAGGGCAATATCGCTATTCTTTCGGATAGCCAATCTGCAATCCAAGCACTGGATTCGGCTACAACAACCTCTAAGTTGGTGTAACAAAGTAGGGATAGCCTTACCACCTTGAGTGGAAACCAAAAAGTGACCTTAATCTGCGTCCCGGGACATCGGGACATTGAAAGTAACGAAAAACCAGATGAACTGGCAAGAGGGCGATCTGCCAAGGCAACGCTCTCCTTTACACCTAGGCGCAGTCAAGAATAGAAGTTCCATAAAATACCACCGAATCGCGGATTGTACAGGGTCCGGCACCCGAAGTGTAACCAATTAAAAAGGCCATCAATCTAGTTTGGAAAATTACTTTTATTCAATTCAAAGTAAAAGGTATGTGAAAATAATACAAAATTAAGAATCAATTTACTTTTGGTCGATATGATCACCTTTTGCCTTGACTAGGGCCTCGCGACGGTACAGAAACGAATCGCAAGTTGCCTGAATGTGACTTGCAGGTATTTTGGCTCACTCGCAGGCAATAGCTTTTTTCAGCGCCTCGAGACTGGTGAATATTTTAGTTCGAATCTTGCTTTCCAAAATGGCTCAAAGAGAATAATCCATCGGATTCGCGTCTGGTGAATTTGAGAGTCATTGTGTGGGCGTTATAAACTTCGGAACGTGGTTTTTAAGGCATTATATTCGAGGTTCATTCGAGCTTTGTGAGATGGTGCCGAGTCCTGGTGAAACGTCCATGGTCTGCCACCGAAATGTTTGTCTACCCACGACTTCAAAGCAACATCCAGAATACTTTCCCGATAATATTTCGCATTTACCTTGACGCCAGGCCCGATGAAAACGATTATAGAGTGCCCATCTGCGGTTACAGTGGCCCAAACCATAACCTGTGGCGGGTGCTGCCTCCTCGTGGCCAATCGGTAACTCAAATTCTCATATGAACGGACGGTTAAATAAACCCTATCGATTTGGGAGTTTACGAACTGCTCAATTTGAAAAATTTTCTCATCGAAAAACGCAATGTTCGGAAATTTACCGCTTTCGGCCAAGCGAAGCAACTCCTTCGCTATCTCAAGTCTTACTTGTTGCAGCTTTGATGTAACATCATGCGCCTCTTGGATCTTGTAAGACTTGACTTTGATATTTTTACTTTAAGGTGTTCGAGCTCATGATCAATCGCTGATTGTGATTTTGCAGCCAAATATAGTGTAATCACACTATTACGTTTGAAATCCATTTCTTATTGTTCTTTTTTCGCATTTACTCTGTACCTGTAGGTTGAAAGATCCGAAGAAATGCAAAATTAACAATCAAGCAATCGTCGACATTGATAAACATGAAACGACGGGACGCCTGGAGACTAACGGTCTATCGGAGAACAAGCCGCCAAAATGGGCATCCCTCACAAGACATACTGTCAGAGTTGCAAACAACCGGAGAAAAAGGAGACAATCTTCCATTTCTTTAAAGGTGGTTTTAAAATTTATAAAAAAGATATTTAAAGTTTTTATTAATCAATAATATATTTTCCTTCATTATTTGCAATGTCTTCCCAACGTTTAGGCAAATGTTTAATTCCCTGTACAAATTTTTTTTTGTCTTTGGAGCCAAAATACACTTCGATATCCCTTTTTAGAGCTTCTTTTGAGGAGTAGTTCTTGTTACTCATATGGGATTGAAGTCCACGGAAAAGATGATAATCACAAGGTGCAAGATCTTTTCTTATCTATTTGCGTCCAAATTATCCTGCTTGTAACACAAGTATTTTCTTCCTTCCATGACCTATTGCCTCTATTTTCAAGCGGTGGAAGATTAGTACCCTTTCTGGCTAGCTCATCGGCCGTGCAACTTCCTTCAATATTTCTATGTCCCGGACCCATATAGAACTGACCTTGAAGACGGAGCTAATATCATTTAGAGCTGCCAAGCATTCTTGTGCAACCTTTGATCATAGTATAACTGCCTCCATTGAGTCCGAGTTTTCGTTACGGCGTGTGTGTTAAGGTACCATAATAATACAAAACAAATAAAAAAAGTAGGGGAAGTCACATGTTTGTAGAAATTTAGTGAATTTCTTGTTAATATTATGATTTGGGACATTTGAACTAAACAAACTAACAAAAAAATGTGAAAGCACGAATTAAACAAATACCTCCAATTCCTCCTTTTCTGCGGATGACGCCGTGGCTAGAAAGTATTTATGTGCGTGTATGTATAATTTCTTGTGATTGGTAGTTTCTATTACTTTCGCTTCCTCTTACCCTTCACAAACAAGTAATTTCCCTTCCTTTTGTTCGTGTATTCTCGGGGCATGACGTTGCAACGAATTTGGAAGGCGCAACCTTGTAATCTATCATTCTTGCCGTCGTCCGACTAACCTTTCTCAAAGAGTTAAACGACGCATCAGCAGTGTTCAACAACCGTAGAAATTCGGAATACATTGGAAATTGACCATAATGTTGATGTTAATACCAAGCATGAAGGACGAATTAGAAAACCCGGATGCGCAAAGGAACTAATAGCAACATAAACAGGAACTGAAGGATGGTCGGAAGCGCGAATGGAACCGAAAGGCATTTGAAACAAAAAAAAAAAACCAAAATTATAAGGCCCAAAAGTAAGGCCCAACTATATACTAACTCAATTATCTGCATTAATCATAATTAGATTTAAATACTTTTTTAGAGAGTACGTTTTTTTTTTCGTTCTTTATATCTGCTGTTTTTTTAGCTGCATGAGAACTACCGTATCGATAACTATGGTTTAAGAGCTGAGAATGACAAACTGAGTAGACATTTTTGTTCAGTAAGTTTTGGCAACGGCGGTCGCTGTAGCCGAATGGGTTGGTGCTTGGCTACCATTCGGAGTACGTAGGTTTAAATCTCCGTAAAGCAATAAAATGAAGAAAGTTATTTCGAATAGCTCCTCATAAAAAAATATCTGGCGTTCGGAATCGACTTAAAAGTGTAGGTCCGTCCATTTGTGGAGCAACATCAAGACGCACACCACAAATAGGAGGAGGAACTCGGCCAAACACCTAATGGAAGTGTACGCGCCAATTATTTATGTGTTCAGAATTGGCAAGACATTTCGTTTAAGGCCCGAATAACGCTTCAATTTTTACTTTCCAGAAAAATTAATCTGTTCGCGAAGTTCATATATTGTAGCATTTTGTTTATTTTACGTGCGGCTTACACGCAAAAATTAATAAGCGAAACATCGACGACATTTGGTTCCAACCAGACGGCACTTCTTGCAACACAATACGCCATACGTCCAGATTTATTGGAAGCGTAGTCAACAATTGGACTGATCGAATAGACCATGTAAGTCGTAGCCGCAACCGACATATGCCGCAAATCACATTCAAAATATAAAAGCTATGAAATTATCTACCAGATTATAAAAAAAAAAGTTTTTCCAAAAATATTTCTGTTTTGTATTATCATTTTAAGTTCTCAAGCTCTTAAAAAAGCACCCGACATAATCTCAAAATCGAATAAATATTTGTGTTCTTTAGTATTTCGTTGGTGCACTCAGTTTTTTTTTAAAAACCAATTATCTCTTTATGTCAAAAAAGTACCGGGAATTATTCAATAAAAAGCAAAAAAAATGTTAGATCATCAAAATTTATTTTGTCGCCTTCAAAATAGGTTCCATTCGAAGCAAAACACATATGCCAACGATTAGTTCTTGATGACGCGTTTGAGATCTTCTGCAGCTCCTTCAGCGAATTCTCCTTAAAAGCCTCTATCGACTCAAAGCAGCGTCCGCGGAGTGGCAATTTAAGTTTTGGGAAAAGGAAAAAGTCACAGGGGGCTAAATCCGGTGGTTGTTCGCTGATATTTGTCGAGTTTTTGGTCAAAAAAGTGTTCACAATATAAGCCTTGTGAGACGGTGCGCTAGCCTGATGCCAAATCCATGAGTTTTCCTTCCACAAATTGTTCCAGTTCCTACACACATTCTCTCTCAAACGTTGCATAACTTCCAAATAATATTCTTCATTTACCGTATAACCATTTGGAACGAGTTCCGAGTGCACAACACCAGGATAATCAAAGAAAACGAGTAGCTGACTTTCACTTTTGATCGACTTTGACTTGGTTGTTTGGGTTTCGGCTCATGTGGATAGTGCCATTCAGCTGCCTGTTGACTGGTTTGCGTGTCAAACTCATGTCTCATCACCTGTTATGATAAACGTTGGGTCTGAATTCACTAGATCAAGCATGTCTTTAGTCACCTTCTTTCGATGAATTTTTTTTTTTAATTCAACTCTGTTGGAACGAGTCGAGCAGCCACGCGTCTCATGCCCGATTGATGGGATTAAATGTTGCGAATTGATTCGTGAGCCACGCTAAGGTCACGAGCTAGCTCTCACAAACTTAAATGAGCAGCATCATTTCCTTGACTTTGTCGACGTTTTCATCCGTTGAAGACGTTAATGGGCGACCAGATCGGGGCAAATCTTCCACGATTTTTCGGCCATCTGCAAAAGCCTTATACCACTCGTAGACCCGTGTTTTTGATAAAGCACTAGCATAACTCGCCATAGGCTTTCTTCAATATTTTCATTGATTCGGCACACGAAATCTCGTTCAAAACACAAGACAAATTATTTGTTCGATATTTTTATCCATATTGAAAATCGCAGAGCACACCTGCGGTTGACTGATATAATTAAATGAAAAAAACAAGCTAATTGACAGATCAAGCTCAAACTCTGCGACACTATAGAGGATATTTGTACCAACATCCCAGCAAAAAAAAAAAAATGTAGACATACCTCACAGAAATAATGTTATGTGCAAAGTGTTGTTGATAGTAACGGTACATTTTTGTTTGGTATGCCAAAGTCTGCATTTGTAGTCCAACTTAACAATTCGGTTGCAAAATTCTTCATTAGTCATTATTCTTAGTACCGCTATTACAAATTTGTGTTGCTAGATTTGGTTTTCATATGAAATAAGTATATGGTATGTATGTGCAATCAGAGATCAGTATTGATTTGGCAAGCACTGAGAGCAAGTTATCAAAAAATTTTATGTTATTTGCATTGGTATCATAAAGAAAAATGTAAGTAAACTAGATTACTTCTTTTGAACAAAGAATAATTGAATTATTGATGGGTTTAACTGTAGAATGTCCCGTAGAAGACATTTATCTGATGAAGAGCGTGGTCTGATTAAAGGGCTAAGCGAAAGTGGCAAAATTATTTGTGAAATTTCTGCTAGAGTAAATTGGCATAGGAATACCATCCGCAACTTTCTTAAAAATCCAGAAACATATGGTCAACTCAACCGAAGCGGCAGACCAACTAACATCGATAGCACATGCAAACGAGAAATTCGTCGTCTGGCTGCTCAAAAAGAAATGCCTTGCAAGAAAATCAAACACCATTTAAGTCTTAAGGTCACCGATAGGCGAATACATCAAATTTTGGTCGAGGACGGAACACTTAAATATTGTTTGCGGGAGCCGGTACCAAGACTATTAGCATGCCACATGAAGGCTCATTTAACATTTGCCGGAATATATAAAGTTTAGACTAACGAATTCCGAAACGTTCTAGCGAAAAAAGTTCAATTTAGATGGTCCAGATGGTTGCCAGAAATATTGGCGGGATCCTTAGGCAACCACGGCAAACGCGCCATAAGCGGAACCACGGTGGCTGGTCTTTGATGATTTGGGCCGCTTTCGGACATGGTGGAAAGTCTACAATTTGTTTTATTCCGACAAGAACCAACGCAGAATTCTATGTTGAGGATGTTCCCATTGAGTTTGCGGGAAGCATATACGGAGACGACTGCGCTTTCCAGCAAGACAATGCCCCCAATCCATACGGCTCGTTTAACTAAGGCCTTCCTATCGTCAAGAAAAATTTCAGTTCAGCACTAAGACCCGATTTCATCATCATCATTAGCATTACAGTCTTGTGCAGACCATTGCTTCCACAACTACGGTTCTCCACTCCGATCGATTCTCTACTACTCCTTTCCAGTTTGTGATACCCATTTTCTGCAGGTCGGCTGTGACCTCATCTACCCAGCGTTTGTTTGGTCTCCCTCGACATCTCCGCCCAATTGGTTGTCTATGGAACGCTATATTGGCAGCTCTCCATTTGGGCATTCGGTACATGACCCGATTTAAACTCAATTAATATTGTCGGCCCTTATTTATAAAAATGGTCGTTAGTTTGAGACAATCAAAGACCTGAAAGGTGCTTTAGTGTAGGAGTGGGATAAGATAGGTGATTTCACTCTTCAAAACTTGACAGACTCTAAGCCTAAGCGTATAAATGATGCTCTTTCTCAAAATGAAAAACATAATAATTATTAGAAAATCGAAAGTTATAGAAACGTTGAAAACAAGTGTAAAGAAAGGCCAATGCACGTAAACTTATTTCATATGAAGTTATTTTAATTTCTTTTTTAATTTAATAAGTTCAGTCAAGTTGAATTTTTGTTTTATAATTTTTTGTTCCTATTTTTCCTAAATATACAGGTACATATATTAAAATTATTGGTTGAACCTTTCTCCTGCTTCTTTATAGTGTTTCATTTGAAAATACCCTTGCACATATAAAGGGTGATTTTTAAGAGCTATAGGAAAGTTTTTCAAAAAAACACACCTAAACTTCAGAAAAATGAATGAAATTTTTATTTAAATCGATAGCACAGTCACATATAATTTGATGATTGAAGATTATTTCATGCAAATGTTGACCGCGACTGCGCTTCAAATGGTCTACCCGCTTAGTCCAATTTTGGCATACTCTTTCCAATGGTTCGGCCGGTATCTCACATATAAATGCTTTAATGTTGTCTTCCAATGCGTTAATTGAAGCAGGCTTGTCTGAATACACATGAGCTTTAACATAGCCCCACAAAAAACAATCTAAAGGCGTTATATCGCACGATCTGGGTGGCCAATTGACAGTCCCAGGTTAAAAAGATAATAGCTAAAAAATCACCCGTTACTAATTTCCGTGAGGTATGTGTAACGCGCGTTTTTTAAATGAACATCTCGCGATATTTTTTTGAAGGAATATATCTTAGTATTTGTGAAGTGTACGTGCATTTTCTGTGTGACTTATATTAAAGATATACACACATACATACATATATTATATTAGAATATTAAATTTCCTTTCGCCTTGCAATTACCATTCGCATCGCATTACAGAGTAGACCCCCGGTTTTTCGTAAAATGCCTTGTGGGCCTTTGCTATTTGCTTATAAAACCTACCAAGTACAAACAAATTCAGTTAATAGATAAATAATTTATTTATTTATTGAATCTACTATATTTTTAGCACAAACATGTATGACATAATAATTAGATATACCGACGACGATGACATTACATCCTTTTGCATTTATGTATTTCTTTATTTTGCTGTGTAGGTATACAATTTTAATCTCCAAAGTTTATCCATGTGTATGTATGTATGTTTGCATGAATGAGTCGCTACAAATAAATACACCTGTAGGCATATCATCAGCGTTCGCCAAACCTTTATTTTATTAATATTTATATGTATATAGAGTGTGACAGTTTGTGTAGATGTTGTTACCGTTATTATTATCATTCAGCTACTTTGCAACAGTTTTAATTTATTTGGACATAAATTACAAATAATCAGAGAATATTACAAAATGTGTCTATTCTGCGTGTTTTCTGTATGCTGTCAAATTTAACATAATTTTTTTCCAATATAATTTAAATGAAACAATGAAATTCTGCCAATTAGCAATTTTGCTATATTTCATGCCAGCCTATAGCCGAACGTAAATACCATCAACCAACCAACCAACGAACAAACCTACCAAGTGATATTGTCCATGAATGAAGACGACTGCGCTAACAGCAAAGGTGGCGATGACGGTGAAATTAGCGAGGGCGATAGGCATTTATCTAGGCAGTGAACACATCTCGCACGAACTCAATTCGCCAGGATTGATGAAGGTGCAGTGATTGCACTGCCATTGATTGTTCGTGCCGGCAGCACCTGCGGCAGAGCTTGTGGTGGACGCAGCAGCCTTATTACCAGCAGAGGGGCCGCTACAAAAGAGAGAAGAGAACGAATAAAAAATAAATACTTGGCACAAAAAAGCAAAAATAAAAAAAATAAAAAAAAATAGTAGATAAGTGAAATACACTGAATTAGATCAATGCCAACAAGTCAAGCAGGAGACATGCTGTACGACTTCAATTCAAGTGGGTGGCATCCGTTACACTCACCTGCTGCCGCCGGTGCTTGCGTGTATTAGCGACTCCAGTAGCTTCCATGGCTCGCTAGCCTTAAAGCTGTATGCCAAATCGGCATTTTTGGTGCGTACGGCCTCCAACAGTGGGCCCATGTGTGCACGCAACGGCACCGTGTCCATTCTATATAGATACAACAACAAGTGAAAATCTGAAATGGCCTCGAGAAACTCTTGATCCGTCCAGTGGGAGAGATACGTGCTTAGCGCATTAAAATCTTGCAAATGTCCATCCAGGTAACGATTCTCCACGGGGAACGGTTCACCGCGTTTCTTGTATTGTGTGAATGTGAATTGGGGTTGCAGTGGTGTTGAGGCGGGCACATCTACCAGCAAATATTCGACTGGCAGAGGACGTGCCAAGCGCTGTACTTCATTGCCATATTGGTCTTTTTCCTGCAAAAAAACAAAAAACAAAAACAACACGAGATTAGATGTTAAGTATAGAAATAAAATAAAGTATAGGAATAATAAATGTATGCATGTATGTACTTGCATGCATGTTGATATGAACATACACCTGCGTTCGCTATAATAGCAGCGCGATTTATTGCACAGTTTTGAATATTTATTTAATTTTTGTTTCTTTCATAAAAATGTAGTTCTTCCAATCAGGTGCTTTTTAGCTGCATGAGAAGTATCGATATCGATAACTATGGTTTGACAGCTGCGAATGTGTGTTTGATAAGTTTTGCTAGTATAGCCTTCTATTCCTGCAAATCTATGTTCGGTAAAAAATGGGGTCTCAAGTCACAGATCGTGCTGTGGAAGTAGAACGCAACGGTTCTGCCAACTTTAACGTATGGATGCCAGATTTGGTGGGAAGCCCTACCAAAGGGCTATATATCACTAAACTGGGGAGGGTGCAGAGGACTGCATGCATTGGCATCATCGGAGCATATAAAACTTGCCACAGTGGTGCTCTGAATGTCGTTTTGCACTTACTTCCCATTGACTTTTACGTTATTTCCCTCGCAGCTCAAAGTGCAATCAGGTCAAAGGAGTTTGGCGGCAATCTCTCAAGGGACATGGTAGCATTTTTGGGCAGTTAGCACCTTATTCCTACGAACTTCGGATAGATCTCTCTATCTGCAAACTAGAGTTCGAGGGTCGTGCTAGGGTAATCTTTCCAAATAGGCAGGATTGGATCGAGGGGAAAATCGGCACCGAAGCTTGCACCTCTATCTCCACTGACGGCTCCAAAAGGAAATTGGCAGTCGGAGCAGGGGTTTTCTCTAAGTCAGCCAATTTATCTATCCCCTTATTTGCGATCCTGCAGGCATGAAAAATGCTTAGGGAACATTTTCTCCGATAGTTAAGCCGCGACTGACGCTATGGAGCAGAACCAAACTAGTAAACTCCTGTAAGGAGGAGACAAATCTCTTGGGTGTGCAAGTAACATTTCTCTGATCTGGGTTCCAGGGCATAGGAACATAGAGGGAAATTAAATTGTTGATGAGCTTGCCAGGAAACGGTTCAGTCCCTCAGTCTCGAAGACCACCTACCTGGTCATCGGCATCACCCTGACAGTTGTTAAAGGGGATTACACAACTTATTTCTCAAAAAAGCACAGAAAGGATGGAGCTCCATTTCTTCATGTGCTATTTCGAAAACCCTAGGCCCCAGTAAAATAGACGCAGGACTCAGAAAGCCCTGTGGACTCCACGTCATCCAATGTAAAAGCTAGGATCTTTCAGAGAAGGAGATTGTTGACCACTTTCTGTCCGGGTTTGCAAGCTAGACGATTAAGGTCACTGGGTGCTACTTTCTTCGACAACCCGGAGCAGTGCTCCAAGCTAAATCCCATCAATCGTCTCCATTACATCAACAGCTCTGGCTGGCTGGCTGTAGATATCTTCCTGTTGGAGGTCTCATAATGGCATAAAAACGGCACTTTAGTGCTACTTGGGGAGTGCCAGAGTGGTGCATCAACTATTTCACCATCGTGGTCATTCTCAACTTGTTGGCCTTTATGCTTCGATTACTTGAGAGATCCTTATGCAAGGATCTTGGCTTACCAGCCTACAAAATACAGCTCGTGCAAGAATTGAAGCTAACTGACCATCGTTTGACTAGCTGTTTGCGGATTGGGCTCGGTTAAGTTTATTATTCACATTTATTGGAAAAAGTAGTCAATATGATCGAATGGCATGAAATTATCTACCTGATTATAATGAAAAAATTCATTGAAATAATATTTCTATTTTTAATTATATGTTTAAGTTCTCAAGCTCTTAAAACAAACATCCAATACAACAAAAGCTATGTAACTATTTAGTGTTTCAAACTTGCTAGAAAATTTTAAAAATTTTAGAAATTTATATTAAATTTTAAAATTTCATTTTAATCCAAATAACAAAGGCTTAAACCATTTTTATATGGAGAGAATGCACAAAACCACAGACAAAAAAACAAACACGAATTTTAAGCAACTTCACATTTGCACTTCTTGGTGCTATAAAATTGCATACTTGAAATTTCTCTAAAGATTCTGATTAAAAAGTTTGTAATTTTGACGAAAACACTTTAGCTTTTGTTGCAGTATAAACAATATATAAAAATAGTAAAAATAAAAATAAATAAACAGTCAAAACTTTGCAATACGTGCCGCTGCTATTATTGTGAACACAGGTGTATATGTAAATCTTTTATTTGGTTGAAAAAAGCTCATTTAGCAATATTTTATTTGATTGCTCTCGAAATGTGAAGGAATATTTTTGTGTAGCAATAAAACATTTCAATGCATTGCTAACACACCCACATTTTCACAAACATATACACACATCCCCACACACACAATGCGCATGTGAAGGATACGTGCAAAGAGTTATGAGTAAAAGGCACGTCGAAATAATTCATAAACCGCTATTAAAAAAAAATATGTTAAACGAATTTATGGCTTGATAAATGTAGCTATGATATTTTGAATGGGGTTCTTGGGACAGTCTTAATTTTATTCTGACAAGTGGAAGAATGCTTGAGAGTCGTAAAGTGATTCGTTTCTTTTATACTTTTAAGCATAATCGAATTCATTTTTATGTGCCAAGATCGAGCAGTCAGGCAGCACAAATAAGTTGAACTTTTATTTTAAGCCAAACGAGGGACCACAAAAGAATATATCTGCGATTTGATTAATGATATGAGGCAGAATGTATTACAGGTTTCTGGGTTCGTTCCAATAAATCGGGGCCACATATTTCCACATTAGTTGACAAAAGAATTTTGTTTTTAATCTGAGCCCTAAATTTAGTCTGTAGTCGAAAAATGAAACCTCCATATAATTTTTTTATATTTAATTTTAAATTTATCCGCGCAGCCAATTCTTACAAAATTACCATTCGATTCCCGTGGCAAAAATGCAGTTTTCTGTAAATTTGGTATAAAAAGTTTACAGGTCAATACTATTTAATCTTCTCTTTTAATTTCACTGCCCAAATGTTCAAAAAAATATATTCTATGCTTAAAAAAAAAATACTTTAAACCCGGTTTTATAGCGACCCTGAAAAACTTCAACATGCCGGGTAAGATAAAAAAGTTATTAAATATTAACAAGGCGGAGAGGTCAAAATAAGGATTCTATCATTCAAATTCGTTTGTTTTGTTTATTTAGCAAATAAAGTTAGTCAACAGACAAAATTGGATGATAAATTTTGCGTTACCTTATAAATTAATATTTTTTTGATGTTTTAAGCCAAAAAATCGAGAATTTTAGAATTATTTTAAATTTTTATTTTATTTTAACAGGGTGTTACCACCTATTTGTCATTAAAGAAGGGGTATTTCTTAAAAAACGAACGTAAGGAAAGCCATTAAGACAAATATTTGTAAGGAAAATCCTTTTTAAAAACAAATTTTTCCAGCGTTGCCACCTGAACAGCAAGTAATCACAAAATTCACTTGGATATTTAGATATATGTAGTAGGAAAGCCAGTCCCGGTATACCGGTACTTTCAAAATTCAAAAACAAAATTGGATGATTCATTTCGCGCCACTTAGTAAATTATTTATTATTATAAAAAATAAAAAAACCAAATTTATTTTTGTTTTTTAACTTTCAGCATTTTTTTTATTTTTTTTTTATTTTAACAGGATGTTGCCACCTGTTTGTGATTAAAAAGGGCTACTTATTAAAAAACGAAGGTAAGGCTTAAAGGAAAGTCATCAACACAAATATTTTTAAGAAAAATTCATTTCAAAAACAATTTTTTCAGGGTTACCCAGCCAAAATTCAGGTAGCAACCTAAAGAGTAAGTAATCATAAATTTTACTTTTATAATAGGATATATTTGGTGGGGATGTCAATCTCGGTATTTTTTAAATCCCGAAAATTAACCCGGGATTTTCGGCATTTCAAATTTTTTACGAAGCGTATGAAATGGAAACAGAAATGGTATCTTTTATAGCAAAACATCAACATTGAAAAGCACTTTGCGCTTACAACACTCTTTTGATAGAAATCAGCTGGGTTTCTTGTACCCAGTGCTCAACTCTTCAAATGACTGAAATAATAATTCTCATGTGGTATCAAATAATATTAATAGTAGTAGTCAGATATGTAACACACAAATAATAAAATAAAATGCTGACTTCATCATTTCAAGTTCAACACATTTTATGTAGGTTTTGTCCCACATAAATCGTATTCAGAAAACTCCTTCTCCAATTTTAAATTTTGTTTGCATCGAATTTTTTTTGACATACCCTAAGTTACTTTATCAGATACATACATTTGAACACTTTAAAATACTATTAAATGCGTATAAATTTAACTATTTGGCTTTTGTTTTATTACTTTTTTTTTTTTTTTTTATTACAAACATAGCTACAATATAAAATACATAACAATGTTTGTTGGCACTGCAACTAGTTACAGATAAACTAACGAGCAGTACAATTTTGGTAACATAAATAAAATTTTGTGAAGAGATTTTCATAGTCCCTTCCTTAAGTTAACAGCCATCATGCCAGATCATGTGGTTTAATTCGATGCAGTCGTCGAGTTAGGCCTGAGGTGTTGAGCAGATTGCTAGCTTCCTCGTTCACGTGCCTTTGAAACCTATGGGAGTGGGCTTCTGCTTGTTTTTTAATTTCTTCAGCGACCGTAGGGATATTGAGGTCACGATGAATATCCTTATTGCGAACGAACCAAGGTGCGTTGAGAATATCTCGAAGGATTTTATTCTGGAGTCGTTGAAGTATATTTATATTACTTGACTGTTTTATTACTGATGAAAAAATTTTCACATTATGGTAAATAAAAAAGTATATTTAAATCATTGTGTAGAAGAGAGTCTCAAAATATATTGAAAAAAAACGTGTGTTTGCACTTAAATGGATGTATGGGTCCTTAGATCCCGGGAGTGTAATAACGATATCCCGCCAATATCAAGGATCGTGAAAATCGAAATGTAACTCACATTCTTGATAAGTAGGTATTAAACGAAAGGTGTTCAAGGTGTTCGTCGCTGCCACCTAATTCTTAAGGCGCAAATGGTTAATAATAATGCAGATGAATTAAGTGCTAGGATGGGTATCTCGCAATTTATGCTTGAGCAGGTTTTATTTATTGTTTTATTTTTTAAAGTGTATTGAAATTCGTTCACAATATAGGGTGCATACACATCTGTTCCCAATAATGTCAGCGCAACATATTGCAAAGTTTTGAATATGTTAAAATCTGCCATCCCTGTAGCCACGTGCATCATCTTACGTTTTTCATTTTCTACTGCCATTCTTAACAATGTACTTACTTCTGAATAAGCCACTTAAGAGAAGAGAATATTTTAGCACGCCTTTATACGAATACTTTTTATTTTATTTTTATAAATATGTACATATGTATGTAGTTTATAATACAACAAAAATATGTGCATACATATATAGCTCACAATTTCAATTTTTGTGTACCATCAAAAATAAAAAACAAGAAATTTTCATTAAAACTTCAAATGTTTAGTACAAAAATTCTGGGTACGCAGTTTTGTTGCCTACTCAATTTTGTAATATTTTGACAGTAGAAAAAAGCCTCAAAATTCGCCCTGATTTTTAATAATTTTTTTGATGACGGTGTTATGCATTTTCTTGTATGTAACCGTTACAAATACTATAGAATAGGATAGGGTAAATGGTTGCTCACTCGAGTGGGGCCCATTTGGATAAAGAATCAAAATTCGTCCATTGTGATACCATAGCGGAAAATACCATACAGCGGAGGGAAAACAGAGGCAAAAGAACCAAACAGGTGGAAAAAGGAAGAATGGGTTTTGGATTAAAGGATGACGACCAACAGAATCTAATCAAATTTGTATTAACCTCTTGTGTGAGATATTTAAACTCGCAATATCCGCAAGAAGTGAGAGCTCAGATGTCTAAATGTCTGGCCGACGAGAATATCTGAGAAGAAGAAAATAGTATAACAATTGCTCGAAATTTTTATTTATTGACAAAATACGTGAGACCGACTAAAAAAACAAAACCAACCTGTTTCTGCAGCCACTTCCAATTTGCACTTTATTATGCCAGAATTCAATGGGTTACAAAATTACATATCTACTTGAATTTTCTTTTTTAAATTCTGATAAAAAAGTTTGAAATTTTGATGAAACTTTGTTGAATTTTTAAAAATTGTTTACATTTTTTTTTTTTTACCTGAATGAAAGAGCGTTCAAGGAAAGGTTCTGAGCTTGATTTTCAACGAGTGGTAGAGGACATAAGCATTTCTCTAAACGAACTGTATACTGCGATTGACTTGGGCGTAATCGCGGAAACTATCGGGTGGTATCTGACTACTAACTTTACGGTCTCCAAAGCGCTTTGGTCAAAACTGAATCATTAAAGGATCAACTACCAGCGTCCTCACAAGTGTAATAACGAGTCACTGTACTATTCGCACCCTAGCCAGTAGAATGGGAGTACCTGACAATGACTTCTGCAGGAGATGTGGAGGTGAACAAGAAATTGAGTGGGTACAACACCTCCTCTGTGAATGTCCTGCACTTCAAAGACGCCGTGCCAAATACAATATCTTAGCGAGTATTTCTTCGAAGACCTGGGAAATTTGCAAAATGTCTCATTGGAGGTGGTAGTTATCTTCTTAAAAATATCTACGTGGTTTAAGCAACTTAGTTAGGGGATGAAAATCAAATGCAAGTATCACAGTGAGCCTCAGGGCCACCAAGTGTTTTTACTCCGACAAGCAGCCTGTCTAACCTAACCTAACAATTTTTTTTTGTAAATAAAAATAAATTAAATATAAAGCAAAACTTCATTATGACTAAAACAGAAACTGTTTCCTTTCCCTTTTCTAAATTTATTATTAAGTGTTTCACACGGAATACGCAAGCAAACGCGCGGGCATCAACTATTTCAACAATAAAACCCATCAATCAATATTAGCGTCATATTGACAGTAGCCTACCAAGTGAAAAACAAACTTTTTTCGAAATTAAGACATTTCTGAAAAATAAGATAATAGATAAGGCTTATCAGATGAAGTAATAAATCGCTACAACCTTTTCATAGAATCTATCTAATTTCTTTTTCTCAAAATTTGGGCAAAGGGGTATCGCAAATCAATAAGTTCCTTGATCATGCAAAGTAATTACATACTATCGGCTGTTTTTCACTCCTACTATGTAATCCATTATTTTTATAGCTTATTATTCACATAGCTCATTATGTCCTATATATTTTCATGTACAGTCCTTGTATTCCAAGTTCACTTTCCAATATAGTTTCTTTGAAAAAAACTCATAGCATAAAATTGATAAAATTCTTGTGCGCTAAAGTGGACTTTATGGCCAATTTATTTGCATATCCAAATGTATGTATCCAAAACAAAAATATGCCCGCACTCATGCTGTGTTGTTAGTAGCACTAGCCTTGTCTTGTCCCCACCAGCGCTGTCTACACAAACAATGTGCAAAAAATGTCAACAATTTGAAAGTCAACAGAGCTGTCGAAAGAATTCATGCGCCTTGTGGCGCTCCATTGACCTAATTCAGCTGAACACATTTTCGCATCCAGTGTAGGGAATGGGAATGCGAGATGTTGAGGATAAGAGAGCTGTGCAAGAGTGAGCTTCATTTCTCTAGCGTTCTCTCCATTTCCTCTCTCTCTCTCTCTCTCTATCGCTCTGTCGACATACTTATCTATCACGTTGCTTTTAAGGCAGAGCTTTTGCAACCTGTTTGCATTTCTCCTTGATACTTTTTCGCGTTTTTCGTCTGTGTCTACTTGTGTCCTTCTGTTGATGCCTTTCCATGGCCTTCCACAAGGTTATGAGCTTGGTTTGTGTGTGTAATGCTGCTAGGCCAAATAGATGGGCGTACGGAATAGTTGAGAGCAGCAGCAACTTTGTCATTTAAATCTGGTATAGATTTTGTTTAGTCCTTGCCACTCCTTCGAGTATTTGCTGTTGTTCTTTTAGGTGGCGTTTGAGCTAAATGTCATTGCATTTAGTGCGTAGAATATTTGTAAATATGTACATACGTCTGTATGTGTGTATATGAAAATACGTAAACGTAGTCTTATTACCTTTGTCATAAATGCATGACTAAGTGTGGGACATTGCTCTCTCTCTCTCTTTCTCTCTCTTCTCGGTTGCATATACATATATACTTATAGATATGTATCCGTGTGCATGCGGGAGTTCAGTATAGGGCTCAAGGTTATCAGGTCAAGTATTTATAATTAGGGCATACCCTTAGCCGAGTACAACAAATGCTTTGAGGATATTTTGAACAGGTTAATTGCAGTGGAAAATTGCAGTTTGTTTGAGTTGGCCGCGAGGTACAAAAGTGCTTTGACTTTAGTAGTTTTTGTTTCGGCATAAAGCAGAAAATAATGGGCAACCTTGAATTGCCACTTGGGTTTTCATCAGATCAAATAAGAACATAAAAGAAAACAGATGTGACTTTTTTAATAGCATTAGTTAATTTTCTTTTTCAAATAAAACCAAGGTGCCACTTAGACTTATTCCGCTTAATGCCATACTGCCAATTGCCTGGAGCAATGGATGCACAATGGTCCGTATCTCGAAGTTGACAAACCTCTTACTTATACGCGGACACTTTTTTCAGTACATACCACAAATCCTTAAGAATTTTTAAAAATTATTTTCTCTTGAACGAACAACCCTCCCATAACACGTTAAGGTTCCCATAAAATATTACTAACTTTTATACACTTTTCTCATAAGCGGAAAATTTTTTCAGTCGCTTAGATGTCCGCTTAAGAGGGAGTACACTGTACTTATTTATCATATATCTTACATCTAGATATATATTATCATATGTATGAGCGTTTTTGATAGGATTTTCTCTTGAGAAATTCCATCTAAACGTCAAATGGCTGGATACCTAAATAAAGCGAAGAGGCATCCATACAAAGCAATACCAGTAGAATAGCTGATTTATTTTTCTTCGCGATTTAGTGATTTGAATGTCAAAGTTATCTATAGTACGGGCCGGGGAAGGGATACAAAAAAGATGTGCTCACTTTAATCTTGAAGTATAGCTACATTTACTGATAACCAGGCAGCAATTAAACCTGTCAACACTTTCCTGGTTACATCAAAACTGGTGCTGGAATGTCTTGGGCCAGAAGAAGCCAGCACCGCAGCAACATTAGTCGTTCGGGCTTTCTAATTTGCTCGTGTATGAAATTTGCTTTGCCAGAAGCACAAAAAAAAAATTTCAAGCGACACGAGTAAAGAGCCTACCGGTTTTCTGTACTAACAACCTGTTCACATGGCCGCCTAAACCTAGTCATCTGAAACTTCTCTCTTTGTTTGGTCCCACCCTCTCTGTTCCACAGTCTGTTTCTTGGACTAACTGTTACAAGAGATTACAGGCATCTGTAAGTTGATACAACAACAGCAACTAACCTTGGAAAGGGTTTGAGAGATTTGCGAAAAGAGCATCAAACTGTTTGTGTAAGAGGTCACAAGATTGCGTTTTCAAATGACCTGTCTAATCACGCTAACTTTATTCGGCTTTGACTAGACCAAGTTTCGAATTTAATTTTAGGGGTGGGAGTGAGATGTGGCCGAAAATTAAAAAAAAATAATAATAATTGATAATTAATAATGTAATGCAATGTGTAGAGCAGCTCGAAAGTTACACAAAGCTGGACTGTTCTTTGGCATTGAATTTCTGTTGGAGGATCGTATCGGTAAATACTAAGACTCAATTAGAATTACCTTTCTTTTCCTCCGCTTTACATGTTTTTTAATACAGGTTTTACTTACATGCTTTGCGTATATTCTATAGATTCCAGCGCATACAGGAGTTACTGAAAACGAAATGACAAATAAATTAGCCAGTAAAGCAGCGAGCTCCCCGCTTTTCGGCCTACAGCCTTTTTATAGTCTAAGAAAGCCTAAATACTGCTCTCTTCTTCGGGAAGTAAAAAAAGAGAAAATAATGTCGTACTGGGAAAATCTATCCGGTTTGTTGCAATCAAAATCAAGCTTTGACCTAAGCCGGTTTAAAGATTGTATGAAGTTAAATAAGAATAATTTTAGTATCATCACAACACGTATTCTAATAGGGATTTTGTAGGGCGGAAGAGGAAACCGCCAATCATGTACTGGCATCGCGACCAACACAGATGCCTAAGTGGCACAAACAACTGGGTAAATACTTGTATACCAGCTCAAGTTCGCGGGATATATTCAGAAAAGTTAAAATACAAGTTGATTCCAAGTGATATCATCGCCTTCAAAGAACTCCCCATGAACTGTCATGTACTTATGCCAGCGTTTGATCCAGCTCTCGAAACATTTTTGGAACTCTATTATCGGTATAGACATCAGAGCCGTTTTCGACTTTTCTATTACTTCCTTTCGGCAACGGGGAGCGCATATAGTGGTTCTGTGAATCCATCAAACAGAAAAAAATCGCAGGGAGTCATATCGGTTGCATTCGATGGCTGTTGGATGGTATTCGGTTCGTTCTGGGTCAAAAATTGGTGATTGCGACTTCTTTTGCTCTTCTGGTATTACACGCACTTCAATACAGCTATGTTCTGGAGCTCAGCAGAGCATGAAATTAATCTTCTATTTGACTACTTTAGATTAAGTAGACACTTATTGACTTGAATGCAGCCCAAATATTATTCAAGTAGTTAAACTTAATTACTTCGTAATCGTTTTTTTTTTCTAAAATGGAATCTTATTTACTATACTATTTATTTTAGCAACTAATCAAATAATTTTCTTTTATTGCCCACCATAACACAAGGCAACAACTCGTAGAAGCTTTTTGTAGTAAAGAGTGTTGCTTTAAAGCCCTTAAGAGTATTTTGTTGCTCTTATAACACAAAGAGGATATAATGCGCAAACGTTTTTTCGTAGAAACCTTTACATACCTAATTGCGCAGAGCAAGTAATAAGTCAAATTGTGGGAAGAAACCCCTAAAGGAAAGCGCATACATAAAAGAAAAGCACAAAGGAAAAGATGCGAAGAGAATACAAGAGACTACGACATATTTGAAGCATTTTCTTGGAAGGTTGAAAATAACTTACAGGAGTGGCAGCTGAAGGGACAAAAACAACAGCTACATCAACAAATTAAAGAAAAACCAATAAAATCAAGTAGAATTGAGAAAATAGCTATTTTAGTAGAAGAAAGAAGGAAGGCAATAAATATACGTGCAGCAGGAGGTTATGACATACACACTTACTTATCTCTTTTACATTCACATAACTATATATATGTACAAATTTGTACATACATATTTAGGTACATACATATATATATATACATTTGTATTTGTATGCATAAGCGCGTTGCTCTAGGCAGCCTGAAGCTATGCAACAGTTTGCACATTTTATCTGAGTCATCGTGCGGCGAAGCAGTTGAGAACTTTAGTAAAAGCAGCAACAGCAGCGATAAACCGCCTGAACCGTCCACGATTGTGAGCTTATAAATACGTATAGAGAGCGTTGTTTAGACTTATATAGAGATGTCTGCGGCTATGTAAAGACTTACTCTCAAAAATCTTTTAGGAAATGTGAAAATTTGCTTCTCGCATTACGATGATGCTTCTTGCTTGCCATCGTGGGTAATGTGTGTGTAGGCGCGATTGATATATTTAGAGTGAGAACTATTTGAAGACCAAAATATATGTATGTAAATATATATATGTATATATAATCGGCGCGTACACCCTCTTTGGGTGTTTGGTCGAGCTCCTCCTCCTATTTGTGGCGTGCGTCTTGATGTTGTTCCACAAATGGAGGGTCCTACATTTTTAAGCCGATTCCGAACGGCAGATACTTTTTATGAGAAACTTTTTCATGGCAGAAATACACTCGGAGGTTTGCCATTGTCTGCCGAGGGGCAACCGCTATTTGAAACAACTTTTTCTTCATTTTCATCTTTCACCGAGATTTGTACCTATCCTCTCTGAATTCCGATTGGTAGTCACGCACTAAGCTATTCTGCTACGGCGGCCGCGGTATAGGCATCAATGGTCTATACTTTGTCTAAAGTGAGTCAAGTTAACCTCCTCTGCGAATGTGCAGCTCTTGCAAGATGAAAACTCACTCACCCGGATTCATTGGCAATTATAAGTCGATAGCCCAATAAAACAAACAAACAAACTATTCTGAGGCGGCCTCGATAGTCCAGCTTAAGTGCAATAGCGTGCCATTCTAGAGGGTTCGAATCCCACGCAAAGCACGGTCCCCACACTTTTCTAAACTAAAAAAAAAAAAAAAATCATTCCTCAAACCCAAAAACTTATACTTTCCATCCTTACTCCCGCACAATAGTGAGAGGAGTGAAGAAGGAAAAACAAGTCTGAAGGAGGTGTGCGATAGGCATATGCAGACCTGATTTGCATTTCAAATCCAAGTTGTGTGCTTGCCAACATTTTCCCTTTTAATGGAATTGAATAGAATTCTGGATGGCCGGATTTTTTTCCCAGCAATGGGCAATGCGCTTGAGGCAAGAGATAGAATTTAAGGGAAGGGAAGGGACAGGTGGGTGGAGATTTATTACCTCATTACCTCAGCAAACGTCTCAGCAAAAGGCTCTATACTATCCTCAACAAGATGCATACTGTGGATCATCGATGATACCTATGATGACCATATGTCGTTTCCATAGATTTTGCATGGAATATTAGTGCTATTAGGGCTTATATGTAGCTCCCCCCTGCTCTCTCTGGCCTTTTCAGGAAACACTGGGTTGTTTTTTAGGTGTCAATACTGCACCAAAGGGCATGGGATTTATTTATTAGCCGTGACGCACCCGACTGTTTCCACTATACAGTTCAACCTCATTCTGCTTTGCAGATGAGTTCAGCCTCAGCTTACATTTCTCAATAATTTTAGGGTTTTTAAGGTTTTTACAGCAGTTTGAATTTCACTACAGACGCTGTTTTAATTTTTTTTTTTTGTTTTCGAAATACAGAACAGGCTAGTAATCATGAATTTTTGACTTCCCATATTAGCACCGCCTTTAATTTAAATTCTTTAAACTTTAATCTCACACAAGATTTTTATAAAAGTAAATATAATGAATTATTTGACAAAAATCTTATAAATCCAATTTTCAAATTTTATGCAAAAATTAGAACAATTTCACAAACTTTTCATCTCGAATTCACGGCTTTAAGCTAGGATTTCTAGAAAATTTTTGATAAGAAATTGTCAAGCTTATTAAATTTTAGTGCACGTTAAGTTTAAAGTGTAAGGTTGAAGTTGCTAAAAAATGCCTTTGTCGTCGTTTCACTGATTTGCATTTAATTTGGCAAACAAATTCTATACCTTCAACAAAAACAGAAAAGAAAAACACCTGTTACAAGCATTTAATACAATCATATTCAGTAGATGTGAGTTAAAAAATTCAATTACTAGACTCACTGTCGCCAATCAGATTTTATGATGATTCCACACCAATGTAGTGACATGTCTGTTGAGGGTTCATCGGATCGGCGGCACTTGGTGCTAGATAACTGAGGTTCAGTGAGATGCTTGTAGGTAACATCATCTAAATATGCACACAAACACACAGACTTTCATTAGTTTTACACACGAGACATACAAACATATAATATATAAATATTTCTGCATTGCCTTGGGTTGTGTTGCGTATACGCCCCGTTGACCGACATATGTAAGTGAATTTACGTGCTGTCCTTGCAAATTTGTGATGCGTTGTGGATGCATTGGGGGTAGCGTATTTGTTTCTGTAGTAGTAAAAAAAGTAACGATGGCAATTTGAAGGCTAGAGAGCTCAGGCAGATTTGCTTTTCATCCAACACCCAACCTACCCACTAGAAAGCCATACCAGCCAGCCACCATTATGAGCAACAGGGTAAATCTGACGATAGCGAAAAAAATACTGTCACTGCCTTACTTGCTGATGTGGAAACCCAGCGCAATTGCATCAGGTGCAATTGAATCAGACGCAACTTCGTTCACTGCGAAGGACTTTTAGAAGGCGAAAGTGAATGCGAAAGAAAAGCGGGCGATGAGTTCTGGCTATTAATGGCAAGAAGATATGTCACTGCTACTACCGCAAACTAAGCAATTATAAGCTATGCATGAGCAATTATTCTTGTTGTTGCTTGTTTTTGTACGCTGAAGAAGGATGCCCTCAACATCGCAGTAAATGAAATCATTCATTGCCGTAAGTTGTAGTTATTTTTTAGTTGAGCTTTTTTTAAACTACTCTTTGATGACGTTTTGCATATTCAGTAGGAAAATATGAATAATTGAAACAAGGTGAGAACATACTCCTGCGCATAGTTAAAAAAGGTTCCAGATAATTTGTATGAACTAAATACACGTACAATCTTTTAAAAGCGAAGGGAAATAACTAGGCAATTATGGGAAGCTACATAGCTAGCAGGTGAGTCAAAAACTCTGTGAAATTTCTTAGTTTTCAGTCGAATGCTTCGTCAAGCTGAAATTATATATACATGGATAAGAAGAAGAGTTCTAAGTACCAGCATTGACTCTTGGGCCTATATAAGAACAATTCTTCTGCATAGAGTGCTTTCTGTAGGGTTGCCAACACCATGCACCAGTTCCTGGGCGCACCTATAAATTTTTTAACAACTAAATTAGCTGCCCCAATTCGGGTAGACAATTAATTTTATGCACCCTTATCCAAGAAATGCTTTTGAAAAAGGTTGTCACCACATTTTATATTAAAACCAAGCAACCACATTTTATATTAAAAATTGTGTGGCAACCTTTTTTCTTCACTTTCTTTATATTCGTCTATTGTTTATATTTTAGCTTTCAAAATAAAGAGGTAGAAAGTTAATACAGAAATATTTTTTGAATGAGGTTGCCACCACATTTTACATTAAGCGTTATGACGTCATTCATTTGCGTTTATTGTTCATATTTTTTCTTCTTAAATTGTTAAAGAGATACAAAATGTATATTAAACTACTTTTTAAAAGGTTGACCACGCATGTTATATTAAAAACAAGGTGGCAGCCCTTTTTGGCGTAATTAATTTGCGTTTAATATTTGTGTGCTAGCTATTTAAATATTTAGTCCGACAAAAAATGTTTGTATATTCAAATATTTTTTTTATAAGGCTGCCCACCTATTTTATATAAAAAATTGTGTGGCAACCCTATTCAATATTTTCGTATCAAAACTTACTTAATTAAATGTGATTCATTTGAAACCTATATTGTTAAGGTAAGTTTATTTTTTTTTTAAATAATTTGAATAAAAGGTACACTCATTAAATATTCTCTGGAATATCATAAAAAATAAAGTTACACATTTTTGAAGTCGTTTATTTGCCATAAATGGTTTAAGTACATATTCTAACATTTTAAGTACTTAATCAATCAAAAATTTTATATTGAAAAATAGTTGGCAACTCTATTCCAAAATATTTCTGAAATAAACCCAACAATAATATCTCTCACTTGCTACCTAAATTATGATGTTTTATTTACTTAATAAATATTTTAAGAAAGGGACAAACGTATAGGAATACTCTGTGACAACACCTATTTAGATGAACTTAGAAAAAAGACTATTATCTAAATACAAAATTTCACCCAGGTTGCTAGAGCAGCTTGCCAGAACCCAGCAACTTACAGTCGCAGTGATTTACCTCAGTAAAATGCCTTCCTTTTATCAAATAATCCGTCTAGATTGAATCAATCCTAGTAAGGTCCTCAAAGTCTCAAAAGTTCAGACAACCTGAGCGTTAATAAAACGAAGGAACCCATTAAGGTTAAGCTCCATGATGCCAACATCCATGATGATCATTATGCGGAAGCCTTATTCTGAAGGCACAATATTCATACACGTAATGGAATACAGACTCGTGACTCTCTAAGTACATTTCACACAAAGTCACTTCTGTTGTACTACTCGATTACGGGAATAAATTCTGCTGATGTGTGGGGCTTATAGAAAAATTTTATAAGTGGGCAGCTGTTGAGGGTACCCAAGCGGCCACAATCGGCTGCGGATTAATGAATTTTCCCGCCGAACCAGTTCTAGCAAGTACGTTAGCTTAATATATAATAAATAAAAGGTGTCTTCTTAACCGAACCAGAACGAAAAAGCTGACACAACCTCCACTTATCCATTCTCATATTTTATAATTCTAAATTTCGATCAGCGCTTATCACTGCGCCCATCTGTAGAAAAACGGCGGAAACAAAATTATACTATACCACCTTGATCAAAAAGTTCGCGGAATATATTAAGAAAATAAAAAATACAAGTATATTCCTTCAAACTACTCCCCGTCAACTTCAACGCATTTATGCCAGTGTTTGATCCAGCTCTCAAAACATTTCTGGAACTCTATTTGTGGTACAGACATCCGAGGCGTCTTCGACTTCTCTATTACTTCCTTTTGGCTGTTGAGACGCGTTCTCCGTAGTGATGTTTTGACTCGATCAAACAGAAAAAAAATTACTGGGAGCCATAACAAATGGCTGTTGCATTGTATTCGTTTCGTTCTTGGTCAAATCTTCACGGATAATGATGGCACTGCGCGACGCTGCGGTATCATAATACAAAATCCACGAATTATTCTCTCGCAAAACCTTTATTTTTTGGCGATTGGCTTTACGTAACCGTCTCAGAATGCACCATTAATAGTCCTTTTCTTATTAACTATTTGAGCTTCTGGTAAAAATTTGTTACAATACCGTTGTAATCCATAAAAACCATGAGCATCGCTTTCTTTTTTTTTTACTGAAAACGACGTGGTTTTTTGGTCTTGATTCACTCAAAGCTATACACTCGCCTGATGTCTGGAATGCGTGCCGTACTTATAAACCCCCGTCTCGTCTCCAGTAATGATACGTTTAATATACATTGCGTCGGATTTAGCCTTGGAAGCCATGCCTTTGGCGATATCAACGCGGTCCGTTTTTCGTATGATTTTGCAGGTCCTGCTTGACAAACTTTGCAGCAACACTGCGCAAACAGAAATCCTTAACTTCAATATTCCGAAAAGATCGATAAGCAATGTTAAAGTCATCTACCAACTTTCTGAAGGTTGATCGACGGTCTGCCACTACGTTGTCATCCTCGATGGACTCGCGATCTGTTCTGAAGTGTCTGTTTTCTTTAAAGCATCACTCCATTTGTGGAACAACATTAAGACGCATGCCACAAATAGGAGGAGGAGCTTGGCCAAACACCCAAAAAGGGTGTACGCGCCAATTATATATATATATATATATATATATATATACCTGATTTTTATAATACGATTTTGGCATAGCGAAATCTACTAATGTATTTTCCCCGACATTTAATTATTATTTAAGAAAAATTGTCTATCCATGCCTCATTTTTGTTCTTTTCAACTGAGGCACAATCAAAATAAGTTGAATGTTTGCCATTTATTAGCTCGCACTAATTTAAAGCATAATAATTACTCGTCATCAATACTCGTACAAACACGCAAGGTATTCAAAACAAAGAAATTTGTAACGACAGCGCACAGAATGGAATCAAATCAATCACTTTAGGTAGGATCTTGTTAAAAATGTAGCAAAATAAAGTGAATCTTAAGCAAATGATTTCGTGTACAAAATGAAAGATATAAATGAAAAATTATGCCATTATGCCAAGGGTAGAACCTTGGTCATTGACAAATGAACTTACCGATGTACAAATACATGAAAAAGAATAAACCGTGAAGATAAACGTTTCAATCCGTAGATTTGAATGGTTAGAAAATGAAAAGTATGAGAACAACAAAAGGAAAAGGCGATAAAAATCAATGGTCCCTAAAAGGATTCTGCTGATGCAAGAATAAATAAAAGCAGGCAAGTGGGTGACACAACGAAAATAAACCAATTGTTGATGGGACAAATGAAACGTGAGACAGGATATTAAAAAAAGGTGTTCTAATTCAACAACAATATGAGATGAGATAAAAATTATAATGCATAGAACGTAATCTATACATATCAATAAAATTATATCATGGGCCGTCATTTTAGAATAAACAAGAGCCTTAAAAACCGCCTATTTATTTACATCTAATAAAAAAATAAAAGGACTAAAAAGGCTAATACCTGAAAGCGATACCTGAAGTGATAAACTAAACTACATTCATTTGACTGCACTTATGTAAAAGGTATTTTCGAAGGTTATTATTGACTATTCACCAGATGGCATTGTGCTTAATGCATGCAACATGCTCGACTTTTTACAGCTTTAAAACTGGATTTAAATTTGCAAAAACGAGTTGGTATTAAGTTTTGCGTTAAAAAGGGATTTACTGGTGCGAAAACCTTAGAAATGTTGATAACTTTTTCGGTAACGACGCTCTTAAGAAATCGTGAGCCCGTCGACACCGAAAACTGATAAAAATATCAATAAAGTGAAAGAAAAGTTGATCAATAACCGCAAATTTACCATCAAAGAGCTGGCAGAGGACTTGAACATTGCTTATGGATCCGTTCAGGACATTGTATGATAGTTAATGATTTGAGTTTGCGCTCTGTTGCTGCAAAATTGGTTTCATGCTAAAAAAGGAACGACGTTGATATTGCTAAAGACATGATTTCCAAAGCTACATCCGACTAAACATTCATCAAGCGCATCTTTACTGGAGACGAGTTTTTGAGTACGAAAAACAATTCAGACATCAGGAGAGTGAGTGTAGAGCTCCGAACGAATCCAAACCAAAAAAAAACACATACTTTTCAGTCAAAAAGAAATCGACGCTCATGGTTTTCAAGCATTACAACGGTATTGTAAACCACGATTTTTTACCAGAAGGTCACACAGTTAATAAGAGTTAGGGTTTTGATTGGGCACTATGAGACGTATACGTGAGGAAATTCGCTAAAAAAAGGAAGAATTTGTGGAAAAACAACTCGTGGATTTTGCACCATGATAACACCCCGTCGAACAGTGACATTACTAGCCGTGAATTTTTGACCAAGAACGAAATGAATACCATCCAACAGTCATCGAATTCACCTGATATGGCTCCCTGTGATTTTTTTTCTTTTTAATCGAGTTTATAATCCATTACGGGGAATGCGTTTCAACAGCCAAAAGGCAGTAATGGAAAAATCGAAGACGACTCGGATGGCTATACCGAAAAATAAATTCTAGAAATGTGTAGAGAGCGGGGCCAAAAGCTGGCATAAATGCGTAGCAGCTGATTCGGAGTACTTTGAAGGAATATACTTGTATTTTGAATTTTCTGAATATATTTCGGGAACTTTTTGATCAAGATAATACCTTGAATAAAAAGCATATTTTACTATTACATTTGTATAACCTCGTTTGCTGTAGCAGAGTTACAGCGATAATTTTACGATACAATTATTTTATGATAAGAAATTCCACGTCTTATCACAACAATTGATTTTTTCTACTTGGGTTATTTTAAAGCGGAAGTGTATGAAAGGAAAACAAAAAAACTGAATGAATTAAAAGAATCGACAGAATTACGATATAAATTAAATAAAAAAAATATACAAGTCGCAAAAGAAATTTCAATTTCCTAAGGAGTAAGACAACCTTGAAATTAAAAAAACAGGATTTTTTCCTGCCTAATTTAAAGTGCATTTTCTTATAAATATCTTAAGCTATTACCAATAAAAATAATTAGAGAGGTTTTGATTATACACATACACATACACATTGTTTTTTTTATGCATTCTACACAGAGTGACGCTTTTTTGCAATCAACAAAAATATAAGAATTTATAATTTTTTTAACCTTTTTAGCAAATCGAATTTTAATTTCTCCTATTTGTGAATTTTTTTTTTTTTTTTTGCAAAATCAGCTACGTCAATCTGTAGATAATATGTCAAATTTAAAAGAAAACCTTCACTTGTTTCATCGTTTCATCATGTAGAAGTGTCGTGGAAAAACTGTCTCATGCGGGGAAATGCACATATCGCCGTCATTTAAGAAATTTTCTTTTGTAAATAGTAAACGTAAATATGTGGAATGAGGAAGTTTTATGACTAGTAAAGGGTCTTTTAACAAACCCTTCTATTTTTCAATAGGAAACTGTGTTTTACAGCAGAGGAAATGTCTAACATCATGACAGTTTCGATATTTGATTATATTATATGACATATACACAAAAGAGTCTTTGGCTATTATTACAATGAATTTAATTCCGCAATAAACTAGTAAAAATCTACTATGAAAATGGCGATTGTAAATGTAACACTTCGTAAAAATCGTTATATTTTCGGACAACATAAATGTCTTTCTTAGATTTCTATTAAGAATTTTGTCCATAAATTTGAGTCAGCTCAGTCGGTACATAATGAGTCAATACCAACAAATGTCGTGAACCAGTGTCTGTGGACTTGATTGGACCACTTTTTTCTGAAAATGAGGCTGGAGATGCGATCACGCGGATAACGCGATTGAGAGATGTTAACAACTGAGCTTTGACCTAATATTGATGATATGGATAACACGACGATACCACATGTCACACTGCCAAATTCAGATGTTAACTGACAACTCTGATCATGAGCTTCAACACCACTGGATTATTTTTTGCAAAGCTATGTTAAAGATAAAGTCTATACGGAGCCAATTAAGGGGGGACCCTCATTTATCGGGTCAAAAAAATCGATTTTTTGGAAATAATTTTAATCTATTCTACAACTATTTAAGAATATACTTTCAAAATTTCAAGTCGATATCTGTATTTTTGAAGGAGTGACAAAATTTTTAACAGGACGCGACGGGTGGCCTGATCGCCTGTATCCAAAACTTTAAACGCGTTTTTCTCGAAACATCATTTTTCGATTTTGTGTACACAATTGAGAACGCTGTATTGAACCAATCAGGCTTTACAATAGCTCATTTTAAAGATAATTAAATTGTTTTCAATGTGACATTAAGTGTTTTTTTAAAAAAAAAGATTTTCATATTTTTTTGTAATTTTAAAGTCAATTTTTATGCATGAAAAATCACTTTTAACATAAAACTGGGTAAAAAATATCAATTTCGACATTTTTTTTTTAAATCAAAATGTCACATCGAAGGTATTATCCTAAAGTTTAAAAAAAAATTTGGTTTTTTTATTTCAGAAAAAAATTCAGAGCGCTAGAATGTACACAGATAGAATGAGGTGCCATGGACGAGGTGTATATTTCCATACTTAAAATGTTTTTTTTCTTCTCCGAAAATTTTTGTAGACAGTCAAGACATTTATTAAAGTACTTTATGAATTACAAAACGTTTGAAGTTATTTTACCTGAGAAAAAAATTCCCAAAAATGATGCATTTTTCGACCGTCTAAATGAGGGTCCCCCCTTAAACTGATTGAGATCTTAAAACTCAAAATCCGCGACGTTATTACCGAAATAGACCCGCCTTTTCGTAAAAAGTTATTGCAAATTTCTATGAAAGAATAGGCATCAGTCACTGTGGTCGTGGAGGACATTTGCCCGATATCATTTTTTACTTCTAATTGCTAAACTCTTTCAAATGCGATAAACATTTGAGTCATTTTCATCTAAATTCTTTGAATTAGTTTGTTTAAAACACAAAATTTTTGTTAGTTTCGTGAAAAAGGAAAAAAAATTATCCGTAACCGTAGAAATTTTACGTCGTCAGGGTGGCCTTACCCCTTAACCTTCAAGCGTTGTTTGGGTTAATATGACACAATTTTCAGAAATGTGGTGTGTGTTTTGATATTTTTCCAACAAATGGATAGACCTACAAGTCTATTCCGTCACCAAAGTGTAGATTGTTTTTTATTAGAAACCTTTTCATGGAGGAAATACACTCGAAGGTTTTCCATTGTCTGCCAAGGAGCGACCGCTAGTAGAAAAAATTATATTCTATCATTTAGTGTTTCATGCTTGGGGTTCGGAGCACGTATCCAAGCAGGTGTAAGAGAACTGCCTCTCTTATCTATTTTATATATCAGTTGAGGATTAATGCTTTCAGGAATATCTCTAAAAGTAGGTTTTTTCCACGAGCTCGAAATTTAAATTCATTCTCATACGCGGTTGTACTGTTTTTAATAAATTCTAATAATATATTAAAATAAATAATAATAACACCATTTCTAGAATATTTAAAAAAATAGTGTAGGCTTGCTTTTGGTTGCCACACGCTGTGGTTAAGCTACATAGGAACAACATTGGTGAATGCTGTACTCATAATTACCTCACCTCATTGAGTGGCTCATAAAGTAGTCCTTTTATATCAGCCTTAGGCTAATTAAATGTGAAACGATGGCAATTCAACATTTCTTCGATGTCGATCTTTAGAAACCCAAAATTGGATGAGATGACTACAAATAATTGTACATATATTTCCCTTCATACGCCCACTGCTTTTATGGCGACTAATACATACATACATGTATATATATGCGAATAATGGAATACCTTTAAAGCATCTTAAACTAAAAGCAAGACCATACATTAGGTGGCTTCAATATAACCTTGAAAACACACTGTTGACTGCCGTCAATGGCACAGAAAGGCGGGTGTTTTTCGGATACTAATGGCACTATCATTGCTGCCATGCTGGGATGCCATTGATGCTGGTAGCTTAAGTTGAACATTCGATACCGCAATTGTGGTAAGATGGCTGTGCTGTACGATACCGATAGGCACACACAATTCCCCATCGACTCCTCCCTCAACCAAATGCCCTTGGCCCATTTGTGCACAGTTGAATGTAAGAGTGAAGAATTGCTACCAATTGTATAAGTATTTGTAAAGTCTGCTCTGTTCAAAACGTAATGTGTGTGTGCGTGTGTGTGGGTGGAACCTATTCACCTCGTGCACTTTCTTGTACTTATTTCGTATGCATTTTAGTGTATAACATTTCGGAAATGTAAGCATGCCGTACTCATACGCGTACACATGTTTGCAACAAAAACTTTTTAGCGCAACATTTTGAAGCACACATATACCAACGCCATGCTACACATACATATACACACTCTTTTATATCATATAGTATCCTGCTACTGTAAGTTATTGTACGTAGTTTCATTTTGGTGAAATAAAATATTTAAGAATTGCATTTGCTGTCAGTTGCAGCTGATATGCGAACTACGTACGTTTGTATGCATTCTTATATGTGTTTACGAATATGTGTCAGTAGTTGAGAAACTAAATAAAATTTCTAGTATTTTTTTGTTTAGTTTGCAGGGCGTGCATGCAATTCATGCGATTCTGATATTGAATTTGCTTGGATAAAATACCGAAGAGTGAAACCAGAGCACGCGTAAAAGCTGAACAAATTTTAAAATAACTATATCGCAGCTCATAAAATCTCTGAATTATTTAACTGTAATGTAATGCCGATATGATTTTTGTTTTTAGTTTCCTGCTCCTGAAGGAATTTTCACTTTTCTAAAAGAAACTATATTCCAATTATTTTTAATTTATTTTTCTATAGATGTTAAAGTAGAAAATTGCACATTAAGGAAGATCTACTTTGCGGAGGTTCATAAGTGACACTACGTAGGATATGCAAGTTATCATACTGTGCCGGAGTAAGTTATCATATTGTCTCTGAGACCTAGAGGTGGTCAAGCAACAACAACGGCTTGCACATGAGTTGTTCAATCGGCCAAGAAACAGTATAATTAGCATACAAGCGATAGCATGTCAAGTGACCAAAGTATGTTGGAAATTGTTGCCAATTGTTATAAACATTAGGTAATTTGTAAACTTGTGTACAAGAAGTAAACTGGCAAAAATTTAAAATAAAAAATGTGAAAGGAAAAAAAAAATACTTGTAAAAAAAACTTTATTATAAACAAATTTCAAAAAAAAAAAATTAGAATTATTAAAAAAAAATTTGATAAAAAAAAAATTTCAATAAAAAGGAGTTTTAAAAATAATTTAAATTGAATTAATTAAAATATTATATTAATTTCATTTAACAATTAATTTAAATTTGAAAGTAAAAACAAAATATTTGTAAAAAAAACTTTATTATAAACAAATTTCAAAAAAAAAAAAAACAAATTATAAAAAAGAAAATTGATAAAAATTTCAATAAAAAAGGAATTTTAAAATTAATTTAAATTGAATTAATTAAAATATTATTAATAAATTTGTTGAAAATGCAACTCTGTTATCAACTCACATATTCAAGCAACTCTGTTTTTTGGTTTTGTTGAAACAACATACAACACTAATTTTCTATTGCTGGAATGACTTGCTTTTTGACTTTCGTTGAATAAGCATCATTTTATATTCTTGTATTAAAAGAACTCTCTAGAAGCTTTTTATTTGGTTTCCAACTGTGTGTTAACAAAAGGTAACGATCACGAAGTAATAAGTTTACTTCCAACAAAATTTCATTTAACAATTAATTTAATTTAAATTTAATTAATTTCAAACAATTTAAAAATTATTTTTTCCTTGAAATTTTTTTTAATAAAATTTTTTTTTAATACATTTTTTTTTAATAAAATGTTTTTTTAATAAAATTTTTTGTTAATAATTTTTTCTTTTTTTTAATTTGTTTTTAAATCAAGTTTTTTTTACAAATATTTTTTTTTTTTGTTTCTCATCTACCGAATTCACAAATTTAATGAATTTAAAATAATTTTAAAATTCTTTTTTTATTGAATTTTTTTGAATAATTTTAATTTTATTTTTTTGAAATTTGTTTTGAATTAAGGGGGGAAGGGGGGGGTAAGGGATAAAAATCGATTTTTTGTTTTTGCATGTTATTGTAGTAAAACATTTCAAAAATACCGTGTTAAAATTTTAAGTCAATCCGTGCAAAACTTTTTAAGTTATAGAGCATAAAGTCGAGCCGCCTCAAACATCTGCCGAGACGCAGCAGTTGCGCGCGTAGTCCGTTACAAACTTTAAACGCGGTTTTCTCGAACCTTTTTTTTTAAAGTGCGTAGTCATTGGCATTTGAAAACTACTCAACCGATCCTTTTGAAATTTTGCACACATATTTTACATATAAAAACCTCCCCCCAACGTTTTTTTTCGCCATTTTTTTTTATATTAAGGTGGTTTTACACCTACAAAATGGCGGCATTTTTTCGTCAAAAATCACTTTTTACTTCAAACGACTACCAAATGGCTGAAAATGAAAATAAATCGTCAAAATAAACGTTGGGGGAAGTTTAACTCATACTTTAACTAAATTATTCGATTGTTTACATCAAAAGCGATTTTTCGTAAAATCCTTTTACTGAATGGCTGAAAATGAAAATAAATCGTCAAAATAAACGTTGGGGGAAGTTTAACTCATACTTTAACTAAATTATTCGACTCGATTGACTACTGCAAAATGTATTTTTGAAAAGACGTCTACGTAAATGTGCTCTCATTCGCTCATTTTGCAATATTTTTACATGAAAATTTTATCAAATATTCTTGAAATGTTACTTTATAATATGCAACAACTCTTAATAAACTGACTTGAACCGTTTCGCTACAATAAATTCATGAAAAAAGTGTTTTTTTTTTAGCGTTTATCCCCCCCCCTTAAGTTTTTCGTTTTTTTTTTACAATTTTTTCCATTTTTTTATTTTTAATTTTAAATTTAAATTAATTTAAAATTTTAAAAATCCATAATGAAAAAAAAAACATTAAATTAAAGAAAAAGTTAAATTTAAAAAAAATTAACAACTTAAAAAAAAACTATAAAAATTTTGAAAAAATTATAAAAATTTTGAAAAAATTATAAAAATTTTGTAAATACACTCCTCACAAAAATTAAGGGAGCAAGAAAAAAATTCAAATTTTTTCAGGTTTTTTGACGGACTGTATCTATGTGAAAAATGATCGTACCAGAAATTTAAAAAAAGCATTTTGAA